>JARYGA010057126.1:0-34747 GCA_030545235.1 Helianthus tuberosus | reverse complement strand
AATTCCGCCCAAGAAACTTCTTTCGGCTAAGAAAATTATTATTATTATTGTTATTGTTGTTGTTGTTGTTATGGTGGAGGTTTTGGCTAGTAATTGTGCAAGTGCTAAATAAATCAACTGCAGCCTGAAGGTGGTCGCTTTGAATATAATCTTGTTGGTGTTGTTGTCCCATTATGTCGAACTCAGCCGCCGTGACGTCGTTTGCACGGCGGCGATGGGCGGATACACCCCCGAAACGTGGACTGCCGGGGGTGGAGCCGCCTGTTGTCATTCGAAAATATTATTCGATCACCAATGAAATCTCGTGTAATCCAAACAAGAGGAGCTTGTAAAATTAAGGATCAAAATTCGACAGGAGGAAGAGGAAGAATGTTATTATTATTATTGGGAAGGGATTGAAATTTGGAAAAAATGTGGAATTTAAGAAGTGGGCTGAAAAATGGAGAGTTGAAAAGGAAGGGCGTAATAAAAGGTGGTTCAATTGTTTGTGTGTGATTGGTGGTGTTTGGCTCATTTATAAGTCGCCTCTCTTTCCACGCGTATTGCCCTTAAAACACGTCGTTGATTTTTTAAGTATGTTTTTCTTTGTTTCCTAGGAAACATGTTAACATGTTTTTTCGGTTTTGATTATCATATAGATTATTTGATTCTCCTAGATTTTATTATTATTAATATGATATATTAGTCTGCCCGTAGTGGGGCGTTTTTTTTAAAAAAAATTGAAAAAAAAAACGCCTGAAAATGCCCCGGGCTCCACTACACCCGGCGTTTCCGGGCGTTATTTTCGAAAAAAAAATCCCTCCGGCGTGTTAATTAAAACGCTTAAAATGTCTTGGGGGGGCGAGATTCGACCGTTTCCAAACGGTCAAATGTATTATTTTTTTTTTAATTCAAAATTTTACCCACTATATATATCTCAACCCCTTTTCTCCAATTTTTTATAAAAAACCTCTAACTTTCTCTCCTACTTTCTTCTATTTTTTTATAAAAAACACCCACTTTCTCCTATTTTTTATACAATCATGCATCCATTCCGACACCCTTTTGGTGGCCCCGCAAGACCCACGAACCCGAACACAACCCAACCGCAAAACCCGTATAACCTTCAAGACATGGACCCGAGCTTTTTACCATACGCGGCTTACTTGACTGGCGCCACTCCGTTTGTGCCTCCCACCTTCGGCTATGGTCAAGCCGGCGGGTCGCAACCGTCACAACCCGAATCCGAACCCGATGTCGATGTCGTGCCGGAGACGCAACCCGAACCGGTGCAAGACAAATCGAAACGCGGCAGAAGGTCGCATAAGAAGAAGGAAAAAGACGAACCTCGACGTACAAAAAATACCATTAAATGGACGAAGGACGAGGAATACACGTTGACTCGGGCGTGACTCGACATTTCGGAGGACGAAGATACCGGTAACTCTTGTTTTTTATTCTGTTTTTTTTTTCTGTTTTTTTATTCTTTTTTTTTTTCTGTTTTTTTATTTTCTGTTTTTTTATTTTCTGTTTTTTGTATTTTCTGTTTTTTTTTTAATTTCAAGTAGTGTAAATTTTATTCTTAACATACAACTTATATTTTTATTTTTTTTAATTTGTAGCAAACTTTCAAACGGGCCCCTGTTTTTTTTTTAGGTTTTTTATTTTATTTCAAGTAGTGTAATTTTTATTTTAAATTAATGAAGATTTTTATGTTTTAAATTAAAAAAAAAATAATAATTGTCAAATGATTGCATGGGCGTTATTGGAATAATGCCCCACTACACCACTTTTTGCTATAATGCCCCATGCTGACTGGGATGACACGTGTCGGATAATGCCCCATGGTGGGGGCATTATAAGTTGTTACCACTACACATGGTCTTATGTTACAAAGGTTGGTGAAAGAACAGTGGCGAAGCTTGAGATTTCTGACCGAGTGGTCGAAAATGTATATACCAAAAAATTTCTATAAAACCGGAGGGTCAAAAACGTATATACCTAAAAATTTCTATACGAAACTACTATGTTTCGCCATTGTGAAAGAGATCAAGACCAACTCTTATGTGTGGATAAAAATTAGGCTAGATGCGATATTCTTGAATGCAAATCATGGTGTAATTTTATCTTTTTAATATTTTGATATTCTTAGGTGTCGGATTGTAGATGGATGTGAATTTGGGCCCTAGCAATTTCGTCGTTAAAAATGATATATTACATGTAGAACAACAAAATGGGGACAACATACATGAGCTCTTATATCTTATATTAAAGCGATTTGTAACCACGGTCGCTTCTTCCTATTTTTCACAAAACTTTGATCCAGTACTCCGGTGTTATTTCTATGAATAAACATGTTCTAACTTCTATAGCAATACATAATAAAAAATTGCCTTTAAAAAGTGATACAATAAAGGTAAACACAAAAATTGAACAACAGATTGGAGCTTTGTGTCTTAAATTTAAGCGATTTGTAACCGCGATCACTTCTTCCTTTTTTCACGAAACTTAGTATGGTACACCGGTGTTATTTATAAGCATGGTTGCAAAAGTCGCTAGGCGCTCCCTAGTCGGTCGACCTGGGAGTTGAGAGTACTCGGTCTTGGCGGAGAGTACACGGGGAGTACTCGGACATGTTAAATTATAAAGAAATTACTTTTTGGAGATTAAATATATGTCAGATAACGCAAATTTACTAATATTTATAACAAAATACGTGAAAATTATATTCATTATTTAATATGATAGGCATAGAAATTATGTTATATTATTATTTAAGTCAAACTTGGCCCGACTTGATCTACTAGATCCAATTCTGGCAGAGGTTGACCGCGTTTGACCGACTCCGAGTAATTAGGCGGAGTCAAAGAAAGTCGCCTCGGCAGCGTGCCTTGTAGCGACTAGTCGGGGAGTACTCGGCCTTGGAAACCTTGTTTTACAACCATGTTTATAAGAATAAACATGTTATAACTTGACTTCTGTAGCAAATATAATAAAATTTTCGCTGTTAAAAAATGATATGATACAGAAAACTCAAAAATTGGTACAAAAGATTTTTTTTTTTTGAAATGTTAACTTCATTCAAAAACGGCCACGAACGGTCCTCAAAATAAGGACCTCCGGGCAAACAAACGTTACATCACCACAAGCGGGTATTTACACCAATCATTCCAGTCTAAAACATTCAATCTAGATCTATTTTTAAACCAAAAATAAGACGTTATTTTTATGCTCTCAAAAACTTCCGGGCCACGGCGCCGTTTTCCTTGAAAGATCCGGTCGTTGCGTTCCATCCAAATAGTCCACATAGTGGTGAAGACTATACGGTATACCTCTCAAAATATACTTCGCTTTTTTAGAAATCGGCTGCAAATTAGGAATTAACAATAAATCGGAAACATCAAAGATAAGTGACGGGCTTAATCTGCACCAAGCATCCACTCGACTCCAAACCTCCATGGTAAACCAACAACCCGTAAACAAATGCAAGACCGACTCGGAATCCACCTCGCATAGGTCACATAGTTGACTAGGGATATTAACACCTCGATTAACCAGATTAACTTTAGACGGCAGACGATTTAACGCGGCTCTCCAGACAAGGATCTTACATTTCAGTGGAACCCAACCTTTCCATTTCATGTTAACACCAATAGTATTATGCGGATCAGCAGCTAACAAATATCGAACCTTTTTCACTGAGAAATCTTTTGAGGAGTCGGCATTCCATGTCCAAGTATCGTTCCCACCCTTCCATTCAACCTCGTAAATGTCAGACATAAGACTAAATAATTCAGATATCTCATCATCTGACGAGGGGCTCGATCTCCAACCCCACTGTAAGTGCTTGACATTATTTACAACCGATTTCCTATCCGAAACTGTAGCCCATTTTTTCTTCTCCAAGCTGAAAAGATGAGGGTAGGTCAAGCGAAGCGGTTCTTCTCTAATCCAAGAATCCATCCAAAAACTAATGGTTGAGCCGTCCCCTACAGAGCCGCTGAAATAGTTACCAAGGGTGCGACCGTTCCAAATCGTTTTTGCACCAATTTTGACGATTTGTTTCCAACACCCGCTAGCGGAAGCCGAACACGGAAGAAAAGACCACGATCTACTCATCCCATGACACCCGAAAACCACTTTCTTCCACAAACAATTATCCCCAATTTTAAAACGCCACGCCCATTTAAGAAGAAGCGCAACGTTAACATCTTCCAATTTAGACACCCCTAAACCTCCCATCTTCTTCGGCTTAGTAACGATGTCCCAAGCCACCCAATTAATTTTCTTTTCCGTACTACAACCCGCCTGTAACAACCCGCACTTTTGTGCGTTGTTACTACTCGTTATACTCGTTACGCCTAGCACCAGAGATTCGGATCATAATGTAACTATATCGTATATATCGCTATTCGAAGGATAATCGTATATTTTCGAAATACAATATCACTATACTACACTATTATCACACTAACACTCACGGAGGCATTGAGTGAAGACCTATTCTACCCTCCTCGGTGGCCGTGATGTGTCGAACGTAAACAATCAACGCTAACAAGGATTCTCGGGTGAGTGCTGTAGCTCCAGTCGTCGTGACGATGATGACAATACGAGTAAACGGTACCCCGTTAGTCTTTGTGGCCCAACTCGCAATAACGTTCACGATGCCGTCGAGAGAGGACCTATACTACCCTCCTTGATGGCCGTGAAACGTCGCTAATAATCGCATACTCGAATCGAAACCGGTTGTTGATTATCGAAACTTTGGATTATGGATACGTAAATACGACCCCTAGTGATGTATATACATAATAATAACAATATAATGATAATATAAATTAATTATGAAATGTACGTACTTCGAAATCTATCAAAAACGATCAAAACGGAGAAGTCCAACGCGTCAGGATGGCTATCCGGACGGATGGGCCATCCGGACGGATGGGCATGCGCACGGATGGGCCATCCGCACGGATGGGCCATCCGCACGCATGGGCCATCCGCACGGATGGGCTATCCGGGCCAGATCTCCTTCCCTCTCCTCTGTTGCCTATAAATACCATGTCACATCACTTGAACAGTGATGTGACAGCTCCTATTCAACCAAACGCGCACCAAGACCCTTTTCTCTCGATTTCCTCGCGATTCCGGTAAGATTTCAACCTAAAACTTGTACTTCTACAATCTACACTCGATTCTACATCATTCTATCTTTCAAAACTCCAATTCTAACCGTGAAATCTGCGGATTTGAGGCATTTGGAGGTGATGTCACCAAGAGTTCTTATGAACTTCAAGTTGGGGTCTCATCTCACTATAAACGACTCAGATCCGGGTGATTTCCACATATTTTAATGACAAATCTCACCTAAATCTGTGCGATTTCGAGTTAACCATGAAGAACCATCACGAACGGCCAGATCTGATGGAACGGGGTGATTCCCGGCTGTTAGAACGAGTCGGAACTGACGGAACTTCAAGTGTTAGTGCGAAATTACACTACCCTAGTAAAAGCAAACGTATTCCTTCCGTTAAACACTCGGAAACAGCGATCAGAGTGCGAACCAGACATGTCAGTCCACACGGACAACAAGTCAGTCCGCACGGATGACAAGTCAGTCCGCACGGATGACAAGTCAGTCCGCACGGATGACAAGCCAATCCGCACCCACAACCGTCATCCGCACGGATCATGTCGTCCGCACGTACCGTCATCCGCACGGATCATGTCAGTCCGCACGTACCGTCATCCGCACGGATCATGTCAGTCCGCACGTACCACCACATCAACCGCACGGATCACCTGTTATCCGCACGGGTAACATGTCATCCGGACGGATAACCTGTCAATCCGCACGGATGCGAACAATCCAACCTAATGAGTAACTTTTCAAGGCAATCTTGCTTAACCGTATATCGTTTACTTTATTCTTCAAGGATCATTACAGACATACTCGCAACCGACTCAATCAAGTTGTAATCTCGCTAAATACGCACTGTGAGTATACTTGACCCCTTTTTAATTGAATTTTGGGTGTAACATACGTTTCTAACAAATCAAACTTATCAAACGAAATATTCAATCAATCGAATTATCACTTGCGAATAACTGTTATGCATTGATAGACGTGATGCTAGTTGCATATGTGCTAGGACTTATACTCGCGACGTCCCACCACGACTAGTATAGTACTATTGCGCCCGACGGGGTCTAGTTATGCCATCGTACATTCGAGCATCGAGGACTTAGTTGGTAGTATCAGTTTTGTGAGTATATATGTCGTGTATTACGTTTATGCATATGGAAATTCGCTACACGTTTTATTCTACTATGCTACTTATCAAACCTGTATACTCGCCAATACTTTTGTATTGACAAATATTTTAACGTATGTTGCAGGTTAGATCGCAGACTATATCAAATCAAGCTAGGAAGTCTAGAAACTCAACTAAAATCTAGGTTGTCGAATTTGCATTGTTCGAGAGGACAATAAATCTGTGATAACTTATGTGATTGTATCATTTGTTAGTATGGGATAACGAATGTAATAAATATTATCGCAATATAGTTGTTATGGATTCTCTTGAGCAATCTGATTCGCCTAGTGCCGCGCCCCGATGATTCCGCCATCGGTTGGGGTGTGACAGATTGGTATCAGAGCCATAACTATAGGGAATTAGGTCAGACTCGACCTAGTCCGGGTCGACGTCTTAGAAATTGACCTAGTCTATAGTCTAAGTACCAACAGGCCGACTCATACAAACCCGGTGGGGTTTGTATTGGGCTTACTTGATACTCTCGATCGAAATTGCTAAAAGCTACAACTTTGTGTGAATACCGCGTACTACAACTTCACACGAAGAAGCCTTTCCTAAGGCTGAAATACTACTTAGCCTTTCCTAAGGCCGACACAATACACATATTTTCGAAAATACTCGCATAACGAAACCGAACGATCCAGTCGAGATCAGGTGTGAAAACCAAGAACTCTCGATAGGATTGCTCACTCAGCGCATTTTTCTAGCACGAGAACCTTTCATCGAGTTAGGAGTGACATCCACATCTCGACGAAAGTCTCCATTTCGAAATCTAGTGGAACTCACGAATTTATTCGAAGAGCATAACCACAAATTAGGGACGGAGCTGTTAAGTCAGGGGTGAAACCCGTACCTTAATAAGACGTACCACTCTCTAAATGGGTTTTCAAAAGCTCTCACCAAGGACTCGACTATCACGATAACTCGAGCCACGCGATGACTAGGAAGACGAATGCCATGAGCTGCATCCCAGTGGAAGCATGGAGTCTTCTAGGTCAACGCGCGCGCCCGAACTTGTTAAATATAGTTGGGTTACCTTGGGTAGTCGACGCCTAAACACCCAAGGCACTCTATCGTACGAACAACCAATTTTACACTGGCTGGAACTTATTTACATTTCGAAACTTTACGCTTTATCGATTTAACGATTTTCACTCCCTACTTTATAAACACACAACTCGCACAGCCATCGCAATCTAAAATGGAATCCGAATGTTCGCAACAAAACTAATGCATAATCTATCGTCTTCGCTCTCGTTATCTCACCTCAGCGCGACCTCGCTTATTCTAAGTCGACCTATATGTGCATGAATTCGGATTACATCTATATAAATATATGTATATATACGTATAAACAAACAAGTCATTGTGTGAGAACTTAGGAATTTCGTGTTTCCTATGTGGCTCCTATGTGATTCGTATTACTATACTACCGCACCAAGTTTTGAACGCGCTCAATCGCAACGCAAAACTCAAAAATCATTATGATCGAATCTCACTCCAAGTCTCTTCCTGTCTAGATGCCTTCCAACAACTCTACCTCGAGACGAGTAGCTAAGAGGAAAGCCAAACGAAGCGCCGAGAAGAGGATTGCTTCACTTGTGATTAAGGAAGTGAGTAAGCTTAGTCCTTGAATTGCCGCTCAAGTGCACTCTCTCAGCAACTCTCGAGCTTCGGAAGACGTTAAGGCAGGAGAGCCGCAATCTACTTTTCTCTACAAGCACTTCAAAGCCTGTGACCCGATGGAGTTCACGGGTGAAGGAGGTGCGACTCAACTACTCCAGTGGTTCGATTCTATCGAAGTTACCCTTCGTCAAAGTGGGTGTCCCGATAGTCTCCGTACTACTTGCGCCACCGGAGTATTTCAATCGCGAGCACTCGACTGGTGGACCGCCGAACGTAACAAACGCGGAATCTCTGCAGCTTACGCTCTCTCTTGGAATGAGCTGAAGGAGCTCATGAAGAAAGAGTACTGTCCTCCTCACGAAATCCAGAAACTAGAAAACGAGTTTTGGGAAATCAAGCAAACCAAAGGCGACAACGCTGGTTACACCGCAAGGTTCAAACAGCTTAGCATAATCTGCCCAAGTCAAGTCAACACTTCAGAAAAGGCCATCGCGAAGTACATTCGTGGCTTGCCTGAGTGTGTGGGTGATTTTGTCGAAGCTGCAAGACCTGCTACCATCGAAGAGACATACCGCTTAGCCGCAGAAATCAACAATAAACGACTCATGGAAGGGTTTTACTCCAAGAATCCTGCCAAGCAAGCTCATCAAGCAATCGCCATTAATCCTTCAGGCGAACGTGTTGACGAATCTTCTGATGAATCTACCGACGAATCTTCTGACAAACCGGCTGGCGATTCTTCTAACGAATCAGCTAACGATTCTTCTAATAAATCAGCTAACGATCCTTCTGACGGATCTGCTAACGATTCTTCGGACGGATCTGCTGCCGATTCTTCTGACAAATTCGCCGACGGATCTTCCGACAAATCAGACAAAGACTCCACAAGCGAGTCTTCAGACGAATCCTCCAACGACGACATCTCTTCGCAAGACACCGACGAATTCAGCCACAAGCGAAAGACTCCAAGCCCGAGCTCATCAACAACCGAACTGCCGCAACCGGAACCTCTTCGAACAGTTCCGATGTTTCCAAAACGAGCCTACACTGGAGCTCATCCTCAGTGTTACTCGTGTACCTATCATCATCCAGTTGGGGCCGACTGTCGCTATTGCAATAACTGCAACCGTTACGGTCACTTCACCCGCAACTGCCGCATCGAACCGTGAACTTGAGTACAACAACAACAGCTCCAGCCAAAAGTCTTCAGCATTAAGTACCTAGCAAGCGTAGGATAGAGTTGTAATGATACGATTTTCGACGTTTATTTCTAAGCTTTGAACCTACTCTATTACTTAACGTTGCCCTCGTTTTCTCTCTCACTCTTTAAGCATCGCACTTAGACTAGATTCACACACATACTGTATACTATATCACGAATAATGTGTTTTACCCTCACCACACTTTTAGAACGAGGTACGATAAACGTGCAAGGAACGATTAATCACGGGTGCACACGGGATTATTTGGGTCACTGCACGGTGATCGTAGTGAATTCTAAAAGTGCCATAGCGTTTGACAAAAGGTGACACCAAAACACGGGATGAAAGTAGTAGGGGTCGGGCGAGGAATGCCTTACCATACTACCAAAGTTCCGTGAAGAAAGTGCCACGTGGAGTTGAACGTTATTAGACCTATATACTATTGTGATTACTTTCAACACACTACACTCAATCGCAAGGCGTAACAAACCGTATCATCGTAAGACTTGTCGTAAGTCTGCAAACGCAATGCAATCGCCTCATCGATGGACTCTGGGGAGTCTACCTCGCAGGACAATTGCATCAACGCAAGACTAGTCGTAAGTCTATAGCAATCAATCCCATCAAGCACGTTAACGCTCACGATGTTGACGGGTGAGGACCTATTCTACCCTCCTCGATAACCGTGGTGCGTTGCAACGTAACGTCAAGCTTATTCGAAACAAAACTCGATTAATCGAAATCGTTTATCAGGTGTATCTCACAACCTCAATCGCTTATTAAATGAATCTATATCGTTTGCTGTGTATCAATCTATCGCTATACCGCTATCTGTGATATTCGTGTTAAATTAGCACGCGTGACCTCGCTTCACGAGATGAAGCTCATATGGTTAAAACAGGGTGTTTTAGTCATATCAGCGACCTTTCGTGGAAAAAGGCCATGTGGGGTCTAATGTTAGTTAAACTCTGTGGTGTCAATCAATCGAATCGAACCGCGTAAATCGAACCGTATACTTTTATCGCTTGCACGCAACAACTACTGCTTATCATAATTCGATTATCATCGCCGTCGTCTAATCACCAAATCGCTCATCGCTTATCGTGTATAGTCTACCATCTATTCGTGTATCACGTATCGCTCACTTGATGTTCACCGCAGACTATGTGACATTTGCACACATGACATCGCTTCGCGAGGCGAAACTAACCTGATTAAACGTGGTGTTTCATCATGTTAGCAACCTCTCGTGGAAACGTGCCGTGTGGGTTTAATGTGGTATCTAATCGAAAACGCACTATTCGCTTATCACTTATCACTCAACGCCTACCCAGACACGACACATAAATGTTTTGTGTCATCAAGGCCACTCGCGCACGCCGTTATATCTACGTTCGCAAATCAACTAGCTGGTTTAATCTATTCGATCCTATCCTATGCTCGGTCCGACTTTCTATCGATTGGGCCGAGTAAACGCAATTCTATCCGAGTCATATCGGCACACCTGACACTGCCTCACGAAACGGAAGTAATATGGGCAAAACATGGTGGATACGCCGCTGGTAATTCCTATATATAAGTGTTTTAAACATATTAACGAACTTCCGTGGGAAGGTGCCAAGTGGGGCGTGATGCTAAATCATTCTTTTCAAAAGGTTAAAACTGATTTTATAAAACTTTTATTAAAACCAGGGAACAAGTGAAATTCCTCACAATGTGGAGGTAACATCGAATCAGCTTAACTACATATTCAAAGGGAGCTTCATGAGTTCAATTTTTTTTTCCTTAAAACCTTTTTTCAAAGATCAAAAGCAAGATTTTCTTGAGATGTTGGTTCAACATCGAGTTCAATTGGAACCCATATCATAGGAGAGTCTTCGTAACCCTTGTTTTCATCTTCGAGTTCCTTAAAATGTTTAAAACTTAAAACTTCCCGGCAACATTGGTTAACATCGACTTAGTTGACCTTATGTCAAAAGGAAAATTTTCAAAATTTCATCCTAAATAAGCGTTTCTCGTAACGTTGGTTAATGATCGACGCAGTTAATCCTACGTCAGGAGAAAACCTTTTCAAGTCCTTTAGAATTTCAATCGCATCGAACTAACAAACTCCTCGCAACACGAAGCACTTGGGAACGCCAACTCGTGGGATATTGTTTTCCTACGTCGCCTCCTCGCTATTGCAATCGATCTCTCTTGTTCGGAGAACTCTATTTGTCAACTCTCAATCGAATCACTCGCCGTATCACTACTCATACTAGATCAACTCTCAAAAGTTTACCTATTGGATTAATTTCGGGACGAAATTTCCTAAAGTAGGGGAGACTGTAACAACCCGCACTTTTGTGCGTTGTTACTACTCGTTATACTCGTTACGCCTAGCACCAGAGATTCGGATCATAATGTAACTATATCGTATATATCGCTATTCGAAGGATAATCGTATATTTTCGAAATACAATATCACTATACTACACTATTATCACACTAACACTCACGGAGGCATTGAGTGAGGACCTATTCTACCCTCCTCGGTGGCCGTGATGTGTCGAACGTAAACAATCAACGCTAACAAGGATTCTCGGGTGAGTGCTGTAGCTCCAGTCGTCGTGACGATGATGACAATACGAGTAAACGGTACCCCGTTAGTCTTTGTGGCCCAACTCGCAATAACGTTCACGATGACGTCGAGAGAGGACCTATACTACCCTCCTTGATGGCCGTGAAACGTCGCTAATAATCGCATACTCGAATCGAAACCGGTTGTTGATTATCGAAACTTTGGATTATGGATACGTAAATACGACCCCTAGTGATGTATATACATAATAATAACAATATAATGATAATATAAATTAATTATGAAATGTACGTACTTCGAAATCTATCAAAAACGATCAAAACGGAGAAGTCCAACGCGTTAGGATGGCTATCCGGACGGATGGGCATGCGCACGGATGGGCCATCCGCACGCATGGGCCATCCGCACGGATGGGCTATCCGGGCCAGATCTCCTTCCCTCTCCTCTGTTTCCTATAAATACCATGTCACATCACTTGAACAGTGATGTGACAGCTCCTATTCAACCAAACGCGCACCAAGACCCTTTTCTCTCGATTTCCTCGCGATTCCGGTAAGATTTCAACCTAAAACTTGTACTTCTACAATCTACACTCGATTCTACATCATTCTATCTTTCAAAACTCCAATTCTAACCGTGAAATCTGCGGATTTGAGGCATTTGGAGGTGATGTCACCAAGAGTTCTTATGAACTTCAAGTTGGGGTCTCATCTCACTATAAACGACTCAGATCCGGGTGATTTCCACATATTTTAATGACAAATCTCACCTAAATCTGTGCGATTTCGAGTTAACCATGAAGAACCATCACGAACGGATCATGTCGTCCGCACGTACCGTCATCCGCACGGATCATGTCAGTCCGCACGTACCGTCATCCGCACGGATCATGTCAGTCCGCACGTACCACCACATCAACCGCACGGATCACCTGTTATCCGCACGGGTAACATGTCATCCGGACGGATGACTTGTCATCCGGACGGATAACCTGTCAATCCGCACGGATGCGAACAATCCAACCTAATGAGTAACTTTTCAAGGCAATCTTGCTTAACCGTATATCGTTTACTTTATTCTTCAAGGATCATTACAGACATACTCGCAACCGACTCAATCAAGTTGTAATCTCGCTAAATACGCACTGTGAGTATACTTGACCCCTTTTTAATTGAATTTTGGGTGTAACATACGTTTCTAACAAATCGAACTTATCAAACGAAATATTCAATCAATCGAATTATCACTTGCGAATAACTGTTATGCATTGATAGACGTGATGCTAGTTGCATATGTGCTAGGACTTATACTCGCGACGTCCCACCACGACTAGTATAGTACTATTGCGCCCGACGGGGTCTAGTTATGCCATCGTACATTCGAGCATCGAGGACTTAGTTGGTAGTATCAGTTTTGTGAGTATATATGTCGTGTATTACGTTTATGCATATGGAAATTCGCTACACGTTTTATTCTACTATGCTACTTATCAAACCTGTATACTCGCCAATACTTTTGTATTGACAAATATTTTAACGTATGTTGCAGGTTAGATCGCAGACTATATCAAATCAAGCTAGGAAGTCTAGAAACTCAACTAAAATCTAGGTTGTCGGATTTGCATTGTTCGAGAGGACAATAAATCTGTGATAACTTATGTGATTGTATCATTTGTTAGTATGGGATAACGAATGTAATAAATATTATCGCAATATAGTTATTATGGATTCTCTTGAGCAATCTGATTCGCCTAGTGCCGCGCCCCGATGATTCCGCCATCGGTTGGGGTGTGACACCGCCCATAAAAATCTCCTCATTATCGCTTCCATACTCTCTAAAACCGCCTTAGGCGCTTTATAAAGAGAAAGGTAATAAATGGGTAAATTCTCAAGCACCGCTTTCACTAATATTAACCGACCACCAATAGAAAGATGCTTCGCCTTCCAACTAGCAAGCCGGTTATTAAGGACATCTATGACCACCTTCCAATTATTAATACGAGTCATCTTAGCTCCCACTTTGATTCCCAAGTACACAAATGGAAAATCCCCACGCCTACACCCCAAAATTTCCATCATACCATCAACCTCACCCTCTTCTGTACCAAACCCAAAAAGATTGGACTTGTGAATGTTTATACGAAGGCCCGAACATAAATAGAAAACTCTAAGGACACGAGCCGTATTTTGAATATTATCTCGAGACCACTCCCCCATGATTAACGCATCATCCGCAAAGAAAAGATGATTAATATCCGTATTGCCACACGAAAAATTAATACCTTTGATAATTCCCATATTATTCGCTTTAACTAACAAACAAGACAGGCATTCCATAACAATAAGGAATAGAAACGGGGAGATTGGATCACCTTGACGAAGTCCTTTTCCACTCTTAAATTGAAAAGTAGGGGAACCATTTACGAGCACTGACGCATAAGCCGACTCCAAAATACCCTTAACCCATTTACACCACACCGGAGGAAAACTGTAGGTCCCTATCCCGTATGGATCGTAACAAAACTGACAATCTACCAAGGGTGCGGAATCCCCTTGATAAACCAAATAAACAGAAACAAGAACACCAGACGATTTACCAACCGATCTTCTATGATTATCCAACGAAAACGTTTACAATCACTCAAGATCTTCACGAACTCACAGCCAATAATCTGTGTATTCGAACTCTCTCTCAATCGCCTAAAAGTCTCCAAAAGTCTAACCAAAGTCTAACCCTAAACATGTAGTAAAAGGTTGTTTATATACTACAACCTACCATACACGAATTGGGCTATGGCCCGTATACAAATTCATAATAAATTCGGACCTAATAAACTTCATACAAACTTGGACTTGATTGGGCTTGATAATCTCGAAATCTTTAAGTCTTCATAGACCAATCTTCTGTTTAATATCCAAAGACCAATCCACAGCTGTTGTCACATAACATGCACCAACAAACTCCCCCTTGACAATAGCTTGCAAAGGAAACTTTAGTCTTCAGAATATCACAGTCTTTTGGTCTTTGGATAGCGTCAGCTTCAACATGAATTCTGTCAGCAACAGACTCCCCCTAAGCTGATGTATCCAATCACCAAATCTTCCAAGTTGTATTCAGCATTCGCAATAAGTCTTCACAGCATCCATTCTGCATTGTAGAAGGAGGATTCTACCAAGCAGCAACAAACTCCACATCTCTTCAAAGCAACTTCTCAGCAACACAGCAACTTCACAGCAACATACTGCTTCAATCTGTATACTATAAAACAAACATCTCGAGAAACCATAAGAATTTTTCAACAGAGTTAAACAAATTATTATTTTTCAAGAGATTTGTTAAACTGTATAACAGATTAAGCATTTTCAAATTAAGCACCAACACGCACAAATTTTTTAAACAAACACCTTATAACCTGCATCATTTCAAAATTTTGAACCCACTTACTAACACCGTCTCCCCCTATCAGTAACAACTCCTCCACGAATAACAGTTTTCCGTACATTAAGAATTTCAAACAGAACAAGACACTATTTTTGTATTTTTGTATTTTCTGAAAGCAAATAAATACGAAAAGCAATAAGCACTCTATTTTTGTGAGAATCACTTGTAAGAAGATCATATCAGCATAATCAAACTATTTCACACCATTAGTTAATTCTTTATGTAATTTTCCATGAAAAGCAGTTCAAGACGATTACCAGTATGTTTGTCCACCTAAACAAAATGCATGAACATTTCAAGAACCATTACCATATGATACGTTAAGGTAATTTTATATCTGAAATATGTAGTGTGTCCCACTTCAGGATATACTCCCACAATCAAGGTATGCACAAAGATTCATCGTAGTAGGTGAGTATACTGAAGTCATCCTTTAAGATATCCTGACAATGCCTAGGTCTGCATATATTCTGTTTTATCATGTTTTGATTGCTTAACAATGAACACCCAAACAAATACTAATTAAATCCTGGAAATATAAACAGCACACTCTATCATGCAAGTATCTTCCCTACCACATATTTCACAAGTCCAATCCAGATTTCTGAAATCTTAACTGGGAATAGGTTGAGAAGAGAACAGAATAGATCTTTAGGAGAGATGGTATAATGTACAGATCAAATGAGTTTTCTCATTTTGATATAGGTTTATTGGGTTTCTTTTGGGCACTTGAGGGCCTCTTTCGGGTGTATTAGATCTATAGCGCGACAACGTACAGCTAGGTCAGCATGTATCTGGATGCAGCAGAAGCTGTCGTTGCCTAGCACCTCCAGGTCAGCATATATCTGGATGCAGCAAAGGAGGTACACGACTTTTTTCAGAGAAGATTTCAGAATCAGATCAAAATTGTGTGTATCGGGACACATACAGACATTCAAATAGAAATGAGCTAATTCCAAGTGACTTTCTTTCATGGGGTCATGTACAATTTTAGTTCTAAACAGAAAGACAGTCAAGATATCCCCAGATGAAATAACAGTATAAAGACCCAAAACTTCAGATTTTGGCAATCTATCAACGCAAGATTTAAGGTCATTAAACCATACACCACTGATGTGTTCCCCACTCATACACAGTTCTTTTAAGTTTATATCACTTTGGTAAGTTGATTATTTCATGCTTTTGCCTACTGGTACATCATATGATGAAGCTACTATCACCCTTGAGCATTTTAAATCAGTTCGAGTGTGACAGTCTAACTTGCTGATGTACTATCATTTCTTCTTTTTCACACAGTGAAAACTCATTTTTGATTTTCTATTTTTTTTATGTTTTTGATTTTTCAATGTTTTTGTATTTTTTATTTTTGAAAAAGCAGTAAACTATTTACAAAATTCTTATGAAAAACCAGTTATTCAGGATTCCTCATCCCGTTGAGTTCGACTAAGTGTTCAAAGCGAGCTCGATCAAAAGCTTTTGTGTAAAGATCAGCAAGGTTATCTTCTGTGTCGACTCGATGTAATTCAATTAGTCATTTTTCAGCACAATCCCGTATAAAGTGATGACGTATGTCAATATGTTTAGTTCTACTGTGCTTTACGGGATTGTTTGTGATTGATATGGTGGCATTATTATCTATCATAATAGGAGTACGAGTGAAATCCAAACCGTAATCGCGCATCTGCTGTTGAATCCAGAGGACCTGAGAGCAACAGCTGCCCGCAGCAATATATTCAGCTTCACACGTAGATGTAGATACACAGGATTGCTTCTTGCATTGCCAAGACACAATCCTGCCTCCTAAGAACTGACAACCACCTGTTGTAGACTTTCTGTTTGATTTGCATCCTCCAAAGTCTGAATCAGTGTAAGCAATGAACCTCAAATCACTATCAGCTGGATACCATAACCCAAGTTTAGGTTTCCCCTTCAAGTAACGAAGAATACGCTTCACTGCTTTCATGTGTGACTCTTTCGGATTCGCCTGATATCTGGCACACAAGCATACGGCAAACATGATGTCAGGTCTTGAAGCAGTCAAGTACATCAGTGAACCAATCATCGCCCTGTATTGAGTAGGATCAACATCTTCAGTACTTTCATGATCTGGGCCAAGATTGTGATTTTCGCAAATGGGTGTGTTGAAAGTAGAGCAATCATTCATTTTGAACCGATCCAAAATGTCATACACATACTTCGTTTGATGAATAAACATCCCATCCTCCTTCTGTTCAACTTGTAATCCCAGAAAGTAAGACAGCTCACCCATAGCGCTCATTTCAAACTTGCTCTTCATCACCTGTTCAAACTCCTTACACATGTTCTCATCAGATGACCCAAAGATGATGTCATCCACGTATACTTGTACCAGCAGAAAATCTTCCTTCTTCCTCTTGATGAACAGTGTACTGTCAATCTGACCTCTCTCAAAACCATTCTTGATCAGATGTGTAGACAGTGTCTCGTACCACGCCCTGGGAGCTTGATGTAACCCATATAAAGCCTTATCAAGTTTGTAAACTCGATCTGGATAGTCTGGATCAACGAACCCATCTGGTTGCGAGACATACACCACTTCTTGGACTTTCCCGTAAAGAAATGCACTCTTCACGTCTAGTTGGAAAACTTTAAAGCCCTTGAATGAAGCGAAAGCTAGAAACAAACGAATTGCCTCCAACCTTGCCACTGGTGCAAACACTTCATTATAATCTATCCCTTCTTGCTGATTGAACCCTTTTACCACTAACCGAGCCTTGTTGCGCGTGACAATACCTCTATCATCCTTCTTGCACTTAAACACCCACTTAGTGCCAATCTCTCTTTCACCTTTAGGAAGGTCCACTAACTCCCAAACCTTCAACTTCGCAAACTGGGCCAATTCTTCTTGCATAGCTTCAACCCATGAATTGTCTTTAAGAGCCATATGAATGTTCTTCGGCTCCTCTTGGGAAATAAAGCAACTATACAAGCATTCATTCACTATCCCAGTCTTCTCAATCGAAACAAATAACCCAGAATTCGCTGCTATGCTTCTTCTCGTCTGAACACCTGCAGTAGGATCTCCAAGTATCATGTCAACCGGATGATCTTTATTTGCTCGTGTAGTAGCAACAGCATCAACTTCCAGATTATCACCCAGGTTTGATCCAATCTCCCCCTGAATATTCTGATTTGCAAACGGATTAATGAACTCCTCCCCCTGAATAGGTTCAGAGTCACTATCACTTGAATCAGGATCAGCAGCACCTTGGGAAATTTTCGGAGCATCTGACATATCAACATTCGATCTAGGCATGAACTCGCCTTCATCATCTTCACCTATCACTGTTTGAATCAACTGAGAATCATCTGCATCAGAAATCTCAGGAATATTAAATGATTTAAACACACTTTCATAATCATATAGTATAGCAGGACCACTCGTTGATTGTTGAGGTTTGTAGGAAGTAATTTCCACATTAAAAACAACCTCAATTTTACCAGTTTTGAGATTAAAAACCCTTTTATTCGGTGTGCCAGGCACGTAACCCAGAAAGTAGCCTTCGTCAGCCACTTCACCGAATTTTTGTTTATCTTTGTTTCGCACAATGGTGCAGGGTAATCCAAATGGTTCAAAGCCTGTTAAGTTTGGTTTTTCGTTAAACATCAACTCATGACAAGTTTTGTTAAAACGTTTAACGGTTAAAACTTTGTTTAGGACATAGCAAGCTGTATTCACAGCTTCTCCCCAGAAAAGAACTGGTAGCTTTGAATCTGAAAGCATCGTCCTAGCGGCTTCAATCAACATCCTGTTTTTCCTCTCAGCGACTCCATTTTGTTGAGGTGTATAAGGAGCAGAATATTGATGTTCAATTCCTTTTCGAAGACAGTAGAGATCCAGAATCCGATTCTTGAACTCCGTGCCATTATCACTCCTTATCCTCTTGATCCTTGCATCATGGACGTTTTCCAATTTTGTAAAAAGATCTATCAGCAACTCTGCTGTCTCATCTTTTGAACCTAAAAAGAAAACCCATGAATAACGTGAATAATCATCAGTGACAACAAGACAATAGTACTTTCCACCTATGCTCCTCACATTCACTGGACCGAATAAATCCATGTGAAGTAATTCATAAGGGGCATTAATGGAATTTACTGTTTTAGACTTATGAGGTTTCTTGTGTTGTTTTCCCTTTTGACATGGAAGACATTTATCTTCCACTTGAAACCTCAGCAATGGAACCCCTTTCACTAGCTCATTTTTTATGATATAATTCATTTTGCGATAGTGAATGTGGGCCATGCGTCTGTGCCACAACATAGATTCAGCTTCAGATGCTTTTGACAGTAAACACGCCACCGCAGCAGTTGGATCCTTGGCACCCATGTCCATGACATAAGTATCATTTTTCCTCGGTGCACGCATCACTATCCAATCGTCCGGAATAACCAAACCCGGTTTCAACACCAATGCCTCAGTATTTGTAAAATGGACCGAGTGACCCTTGTCGCAGACTTGTGACACGCTCATCAGATTGTGCTTAAGCTGCTCAACATAGTTCACTTTGTCCAAAGTGATCTTCCCATTCGTCACTTTTCCTCGTCCAGTAATCCTACCACCTTTAGCACCAGCAAAATTTACATGTCCACCATCATATTCTTCAAATTCAGAAAACAACCTCGCATCCCCCGTCATGTGCCTAGAGCAGCCACTATCAACATACCATAAGTTGATAATCCTCCTTAGCAGCTCCTGCACACACCAACCAAAAGATTAGTTAGATTGGGGGACCCAAGCCTTAATGGTCATGGGTCTTCCAGATTCATCAACTACAGGAACATCCATCCAGTATCCATCACTCCTAGGTGGAGTCTTGGATCTTGGGCCTGTTGATGGAAATGGGGCATGATTTCCATAAGGTCTCTGGTCCTGAGGGTACCTGTTTGTGTTTGGACTATGTGACCTTTGAAAACTTTGATTTTGATTCCAAGAACCTTGATTGTTGTAATTTCGAAAGCCATTGTTATAAAAATTTCGACAACCATTATTTTGGTATCGATTTTGATATTGACCTTGACTTCTAAAATTATTTGAATTTTGGTTGTTCATTCTTGGTGAACTACTTCTTGGTCTTTCATATCTGCCTGATGTAGATTCAGGCTGAAATCTTGGTTGATTTCTTTGGAAACGAGGAACTTGTGGAGTTCCTTTTTCAGCCTTATCTACACCATCAGCAACACTCGGTTGTTGCTTTGGAGCAGATTTCTTTGGAGAATTTGAGACTTTCTCCTCATTATCACCTTTCTTTTCTGGTGATTTCCCTCTTTGTTTCTCACTAACTTGTGCTTCAACCTTTTTGTTAGGACAGCAGCTAGCTACATGTCCCTTTGTGTGACATTTGAAGCACGATCTCTTTTTCGAAGACTTCTCAGCTGAAGCCTTTGAACTAGATTCTGGTTTAGATGATGATGCCTTAGAAGGATTTGGTTCAGTTTGCTTAGTTTCAAGATTTTCTATGTTTTTGTTTTTAGCAAACTCTACATTTGATTCATTTTCTATAACAGCTGTTTCGTTTTTCATATCACTTCCTTGAACAAAATTAACCCTTTTAACAAAAGTTGGATTTTTATTCGTAGGATTTGAATTTTTCTTTTTCAAAACAGGTTTGCTGTTATTGACCTTCTTAGCATCATTATCTTCAAACACATCACCTTGACTAGATGTGAAACTACTTGGTGATGTTGACAGAAAGTCTGTGAACTCATCTTCATCAGGTAAGAAAGAATAGTCATGACTAAGAGGAGGTGGAACTTCATTGAAGCCCTTGAATCCCACACTTGTCTTGTCATTACTTTTCTTTAACCCACCCATCATGTGTTTCATAACAAAAGTAGAATCCCTGAATTGACCTAGTTTCTTTTCAAGTTCAACAATTTTGAGTTGTGCATCTGACAACTCTTTGCATTTTTCAGAAATCTCTTTTGTTTTCTCAGCCATCATGTCATGAGCTAAGTCTATGACTTGAAGTTTTTCATTTAATTTGCAGGTTAAAACTTCAATTTCAGCTTCATAGCCTTTTATCTTTTTCAAATATGATGACTCATTTCTTTTAGCAAAGAAATTTGATTCTTTTACATTAGACATCTCGCTCACCAGACTTTTGTTTTGAGTTGACAACTTGTCAACTTCACCCTGTAATTCACGACACTTTAAACAAACAGAAGTAGCAGAGTTACTTACCTCTCCTGTCGATTTGTCTGAGTTGGCCATAAGAGCAGCAAGTTGAGCTTCCATTCTTTTGATGATTTCATCCTTCTCTTCAGCTTCCTTTTCATGCTCAGACTTTGGTGTTTCTTTTTCAGCATCTGTTGTCTGATCAGCCTTATCTTCCTCAGCTCCACTTTTCTTCTCAACCTTAGCTTCATCTACTGTAGCTTCACCTCCATCAATTTGCACAATCTCGGCCATGAATGCCTGAGTGACATTCTCATCTTTTTCCAAGTGAATACTCCAGTCATATGAACCCTCTCTTGTAGTAGAGATCAACGCCCTTGAGTTAGAGTTGTTTGACGAACTTCTATTGTTTGAACTCTGACTCGAAGTCTCATGCTTTTGTTTCTGACATTCCCTAGCAAAATGACCATAACTTTGGCAGTTAAAACACCTGACTTTGGCCTTGTCAAAACCAACACTCTTTCCTACAAATTTTCTTCCAGTTCTGTTCATGAACCTCTTCACACGTCTTGAAATCATAGCCATCTGCCATTGCAAATCCATCTCTTCTAGATCATCAGGGTCAATCTGATCATAGTCTTCATCTAAAGTAGCAGGATCAGATATCTTCCCCTGAATGTAGTTCTCATAAGACGCAACAAACGAAGCAAGTAGAGCAAGATGTTCTTCAGCAGACTTCACGCTCATAGGCATCGACTTTGCACTGCTTGTTTGCTTAGAAACTGGTGTTCTCTTGACTCCTGTTGATCCTCCTGAAGCAGCTACAAAACATACATCACCATCCTCATTTACTGTGACCTGCTCATTTTCACATGAAAGGAATGCAGTAGCAGAATCGCTAGAAGCATCATGAGATGAAGAAGATGCAAGCCCATTGTAAATCCCTGGATCTTGAACCTGATCATAACCAGTGTCCTTCTTCTTCATGTTGAGCTCATAAGCTCTTAGCTTTCCAACCACTTCTTCCAGTTCCTTTGTTTCATAATCAGCTTCTCCCTTTATCATGAGAGTGTAAATATCCCATTTTGCAGGTAGAGCATCCAGCAGCTTGTCATTTTTCTCTATGTCAGTATAGCAATCTATATCATAATTGTCCAATTCTGACATCAGATGGTAGTAACGAGTGATGACGTCCTCAAGTGACTCATTTTTCATGTACTTGAACACAGCAAACTGCTTCTTCAGTAGATCAACTTTGTTCTTCTTGACATCAGGATTTCCCTCATATCTCTTCTCTAGCGCATCCCACATTTCTTTAGAAGTAGTGTACTTCTTAAAGGTGTGTTTGATGCTATCAGGTAGGGACATCTTGATAGCTGCTAAGGCTTTCTTTTCAGCCTCATACATCCTTTTATCATTTTCTTGCATGTTCACATAGGCTGTGACACGCGGTCTGCCTTCAAAGTCATGTGTAGGGTTTGTGTACCCATCTTCAATACAAATCCACATGCGTGTGTCCTGATATTCAATAAAGGATTGAAACCTATCCTTCCATGTCAAGTAATTCTCCACCTTCATCATCTTAGGTGGTTTGTTCGTTGTGCCTACTTCGTGTTCCATCCTTAAAAGTTCGTTCAATTTAGACATGTTCGACATTTTAACTTAAGCAGACTGGTTAAACCGTACAATTTTAGTCCGAAACCTGTTTTTACTAAGTTATACCGTTAGATTCGTCTCGAAACCTGTTTTTTTTTTTTTTTCCTAAAAATCCAAGGAGTCCAACGGTGCAAACGGTTTGTCCAGATGAGTTACGGATAATTCTCTAAACCCGAAACTATGAAATTCTTCCTACGATTGCCTAGAAAAATTCCACCACTTTCAAACCACTTGTTGCGAGTCGTGACCACGGTTGCGAGTCAGATCAGCACAAGCCGAAACCACTAGTTACGAGTCGTAACCACTGTTGCGAGTCGAAACCTTAGTTTCGAGTCGAGACCACGGTTGCGAGTCAACCAGCACAAGTCGCAATCACGGTTGCGAGTCAACCAGCACAAGTCGAGACCTCTGGTTGCGAGTGAACAGTACCAGTCGAGATCACTTGTTACGAGTCGAGACCTGCAACCTTGAGTCGAGACCAGCTATTTTTCAATCAAAATCTCGAAAAATCAGCACCTTTTAAACCGTAGAATCTTCTGATTGATAACTTTCCAACTAAAACTCCAAAAAATCAGCAAACAACTTCCAAATAACACCAAAACAGATCAAAATCGTGAAAATTTTGACTGTTCTTCAATGTTCTTCGTGAATTCAAACAGCAACCCGAAAACTCGTTTCTTTCCGATCAGTTTTGAACCGTACACAAGAGCAAACGCTCTGATACCAATTGTAGGTCCCTATCCCGTATGGATCGTAACAAAACTGACAATCTACCAAGGGTGCGGAATCCCCTTGATAAACCAAATAAACAGAAACAAGAACACCAGACGATTTACCAACCGATCTTCTATGATTATCCAACGAAAACGTTTACAATCACTCAAGATCTTCACGAACTCACAGCCAATAATCTGTGTATTCGAACTCTCTCTCAATCGCCTAAAAGTCTCCAAAAGTCTAACCAAAGTCTAACCCTAAACATGTAGTAAAAGGTTGTTTATATACTACAACCTACCATACACGAATTGGGCTATGGCCCGTATACAAATTCATAATAAATTCGGATCTAATAAACTTCATACAAACTTGGACTTGATTGGGCTTGATAATCTCGAAATCTTTAAGTCTTCATAGACCAATCTTCTGTTTAATATCCAAAGACCAATCCACAGCTGTTGTCACATAACATGCACCAACAAAAACCCATTTGAGACATGATTGATAATAAAAAGCACCAATTAACATTATCATATGCTTTTTCAAAATCAATCTTCAACAAAAACGCTTTTTTCTTCCTTCGTTTAAGCCATTCCAATACTTCATTAACCACAAGAGGCCCATCCAAAATAAAACGATCCGATAAGAAAGCCGACTGAGTCTCCGATATTAATTTACCCAAAACCTTCTTATGGCGGTTAGCAAGGATTTTGGAAATAACCTTACTAATCACCCCAATCAATGTAATGGGTCTATAATCTTTTAGTCCCATTGGCGATTTTACCTTTGGAATCAAAGTAATAAACGCCGAACCACATCCCTTGTTAATAATGCCCGTCTTATAGAATTCCATCATGATCCGAAAAAAGTCTTCTTCAAACATCTCCCAAAAATGTTTAACAAACCGAAAATTGAACCCATCAGGACCTGGAGCTTTCGTAGAACCGCAATCGAAAACCGCATCTTTGATCTCCTGTCTAGAGAACATACTAGTAAAAAACGACCCATCCTGATCATCAAGCTGCCGCAAACCATTACAAGTAATACTCGGCCGATGAACATTCTTCTCTTTAAAGTGTGATCTAAAAAATCTCAAAACTTCTTGTTTAATTATAACCGGCTTTGAGATCCATTCACCATTAATTTCCAAGCCCGGAATAGAATTTCTCGCTTTTTGGCCATTAACAAGACTATGAAAAAAACTAGTATTTTCATCACCGAGAGAGGCCCATTTCGCCCGAGATTTTTGTCGCATATCTCGGTTTCTAAACATTTCAATTTCTTCCAAACTTTTTTTGCATTACGTCCAAACCCATGATTCCTCTTCATCCAAATCTTTTTGTTCCATTATAAGCTCCATTTCCTCTCGTTCTTTTTTCAGCCGATTAGCATCATCATTTTCCTTCGAGCGTAACTCCTGAATCCACGGTTTTAATTTAGCTCGAATGGCTGCCAACTTTTTAATTAAATTCAAATCAGCCGGCCCATTATCATACCATCCTAGTAAAGCACTCTTAACTACGTCATCACACCCGGGTCTATCCAACCAAGAGTCAAACCACCGAAAAGGTTTGGGCCCAAAATTAGTATCAATCAAAGTTAAGCACAATGGGGCATGATCGGAATGCTCTCTTTTCAAAGCTCTAACGCAAGCATTAGGCCATTTATTGAAGATATTATCACAAACGAACACCCTGTCAATTCTACTCAACTTACAAACACCACACCGATTTGCCAAGTAGGTGAATCTCAAACCTTTCAAGTCAAATTCACGGAGACCCGCATTGTCAATAAAGTCATTGAAGTCTCTAGCACAAGCTGAATCAAAAACCAATTTTTCCTTTCCCCCGGGTCTCTAACAGCATTAAAATCACCGAGCACAATCCACCACCCTTGACCCCTTTGTATAACCAGATTAATTTTATCCCAGAGAACCTTTTTCTCTCCATTAATTTGAGGAGCATAAACGTTGATAATATTCAGCCGAGTCCTACCATCCGACAGAAGACCAGAAACACACAAGAAATTTTTGTCTTTCGAAACCATATCTTTCTTAAAAAATTTCGGGTCCCAAATACTTAAAATACCCCAAGAATTACCAGCAGAATCCACCTTATCAAACTCAAAGCCCGAACCACCCCAAACTTTAGAAACCATACTAGAATCAACCTGACAAGACATAGTCTCCTGAACCCCAATAAACGAAACACCCAAGTCTGACTTTAAACTACTAATCCAACTTGCTTTGTTCCCAGAACCCAAACCCCTAATGTTAATAGATAAACAATTCATTTAATACCTGATTGTAATCCTTCATCGTTAATCGACTCCCTGATGAGATCGTCTTGCAATTCAAGGTTAATACCCAACTTCTCTCCCACTAATTTTGTAGCAAGAACTTCTTTGTTTTGCAGAAGATTAACCATATCACTGTTAACCTCAACATCAACCGCATCCTGAGGACCTCGCTCACCCTCCATACTATCCAATAATTGCTCAAAAGATTGTACGGGTGCCAGCGAGTGCCTTTCAATATTCACACACCCAACAAACTCCTGAACCTGCTTACCATTATGCTGGGCCAAATTAGAGTCTGACAAACGAGTTTGGGCCAAAACCTCCTGAGTATCCATCGGTCCAATAAGAGAAGTAAGATCAAATGGATCACCACCACTAGACTTGGGCCGATTTTTCTTTTTTTGTGGGCCTGAGGACTGTCCGGATCTCTTAAAACGAAAATTTTTTCTTTTTTTTTTATAAGTTACAAACAAAGCCCTTGCTCTTTTTTCGAATAGCACATGCAGTCCCTGCTCCTAACATATCTCCCTTCTCCATTGACTTGCCATTCTTATCACTCTTGACCACCGAAATTTCCTCTGGACCATTACTACCATTAAGTTGCGAGAGTGTATTAAAGGAATTAATGGGAGTTACCAAACAATCCTCCTCCACATTAATACTTGCCTTTTTAGTCTCCCCGTTGATTGAATTAACCTTTTCCGGTGTAAGTACCGGCGAAGCCATCTCGTTCACAGGAACCGTATCGGAACTTGCATCCGTATCATCAGGAACACCTACCTCCATCGCCGAATCCGAATTACTACACTCTTGATCAAGTACAGCTTCCACAAAGTCCGGCACCCAGTTTCCTTGTTCCTCCATAACCCAGATTCTATACTTCCTGTTATTCCACTTTAGCGTGATCTCTTCGGAGACCCTCTTACCATCCCCAAGTAAGACACCAACGTACTCAAAAGATAAATCCTTCTCCCTTTCCATAATATTAGCTTTATGAACGATTGTACCAAACAAGCCTCCAATCAAATCGAAAACTGCATTGGTACATAGATGCAAAGGAACACCCTTAATGTTTAACCAAGCAATCCTTTCAAATCCAAAGGATTGTCCTTCCCAAATGGAAATGGATGAAAAACGATCTTTCATATGAACTGCCACCTCATACACCATTATAGCCTTCTCTTTATCATCAAAAGATACCATCACCTCCAATCCACCAAGATACTGAACAAAACCCAATCCAGGGCAGATAGAGTTTAAAGTCATGTAGATTTCCTTCATAGCATCAACATTCACCATCTTTGCTATAAGAGCTTTTCCATGTAACGTAGAAAAAGCCTTGACATTGCTGTCAATGGTTACTGATCTACCCACCAAAAGATCTTTGAACGATTTTGAACCGGACACGAAAGAATCCATATTGATTCCGTGATTCCCCTCACTCTCTTTTTTATTTGTAAAGCTATTATCATTATAAGTATCATAAGATTGACTCTCACCATTTTTTGTGAATATATTATTATCATTATTATTATTATGATATCTCTCTCTGTGATCATCGATCTCTCCTTCTTCTAAAACGAAACGGGCGATATTAAACCATAGTTTATTATCACCCATACGAATCCCACGAAGGTTACTTAATAATTCCGAACTATGTTTCACATCTAACATGGAAATAAAACCAAAACGATTGCCATTCTTATCACGTTTTCTAGCAATATAAAGATCGAATATCTGCCCGAAAGGCCTTACCTGAAATGCCAAATCATTCCCACTACATCCCTCTGGCAAATTAGAGACGAACAGTTTAGTAATGCGGCCTTTGATGTTCTCGGAGATCGGAACTTTCCGGCGCCGAGAATCCATACCGAACAAAAGATTTAAGCTTTTATATCTATTTTACATTAGCGATTTGTATTTTTTCACGAAATTGGTATGGTAGAATTTGAAGGAATTGGATTTGGAATTTAAACATTGAAATTGCTGTAATTGGAATCCCAATTCCATTTATCAAATGAATTGGAATCCATCACCCCGGCACCCACAACCACCAGTTCGGGTCGAAACGGTTCGCGTCGAAACGGTACGAGTCGAACCAGTTCGCGTCGAAACGGTTTGGGCGAAACAGTACAGGTCGAAACGGTTCGCGTTGAAACGGTACGCGTCGAATTGGTTCGCGTCGAAACGGTTTGATTCGAAGCGGTACGGGTCGAAACCGTTCGTGCCAAAACGTTACGGGTTGAAATGGTACGAGTAGAAACTGTTCGTGTCGAAACGGTTCGGATCGAAACCAGTATGGGTCAAAACGGTTCGGATCGAAACGGTACGGGTTGAAACGGTGCGGGTCGAAACGGTCGAAGTTTCCAATGAATTACTTTAATTCCTTCACATATAGGAAGGATTTTGAATTTCTTTAGTTAAAGGAATTTGAAGGAATTCAAGTCTAATTCCACTTCTAATTCCATTGTCAACCAAACACATGAAGATTGGAATTGGGATTCTAATTCCATCAAATTCTATGAACCAAACATCTTAAAAGATGGAATTCAAATTCTAATTCCCTTAAATTTCATTGAATTCCTGCGAACCAAACGCACCCTTAAACATCTTAAGCTCTTATATCTTACATTTAAACGATTAGTAACCGCGTTCACTTATTCCTTTCTTCACGAAACATGGTCCGATACTCCGGTGTTATTTCTATAATTCTATAAATGAACATGTTCTAACTTCTAAGCAAGAGCAAATTAGTAATATACTGATTAGAGTGACAAGTAACAACTTGTAACGATCCTATACACTTATACAATAAGTTTTTTTTTTTTTTTTTTTTTTTTTTTTTTTTTTTTTTTTTTAATATTTCTAAACTTTTCTGAAAGTTTGTAATGAATTAGTTTAGCGACGGTTATAGCAGTAAAAGTTAAGATACCATATACATTGTTGGAGCAATTTATAATCACACAAAGTCTTTTCTATTAATCAAAATCACACATAAACATTAATCCTAGGGGTGGCACTTTTTGACACGATCCGTCAACCCGACACGAAAAACACAGTTTTGGGTCGACTATTACGACCCTTTTAAAAAAACAGACCGGGTTCGTGTTTACACGTATTAAAAACGGGTCAGGTTCGGGCTGACATGTATAAAACGGGTTGACTCATTAACCTGTTTAACTATTTAGAAAAAAAAATTATATTTTTGTTTTTGTTTTTCCTGATTCTATTTTGCATGGTTAGTTATAAAAACACATTATATTATATTATTTATTTGTTACACTCATACTCATCATTAAATTTATTATTGATAACCCGCTTAAAATCCAACAACTCGTTTATAAATCGTCAACTTGTATGACTCGTTTAAAAATACGGGTTAAACAGGTCAGGTTCGGGTTGACCCGAATTTATGTGCGTCGGGTTAAGGTTGAAATCTTTGACCCGAATAAAAATATGGGTCAGGTTCTGTGACAACTCGAATTTCCGACGTTCTTTATTCGCATTTAATGCACGTTGACTTTGACTTTATGGTTGTGTTATGATAAAACCTAGTGTGTTGCATGAATATGTGTTTAATTGTATAACATGTGTACTGTTGTAGAACTTAAACTGTTAAGAACCCGACGAAACACAAGGCTGTTTCGCCATGGCCCATTCCGACGAAACAGAACTTGTTTCGCCATCTACATCTCGACGAAACAGTGTGTTTCGCCGAGCCCAGATTCGCCGAAGCCCATTACGGGCCCAGAACGTTAAATCGTGTTTATTAGCGTGTAGCGACCTTAGTTTCACATCTTTGGCAAAAGTTAAAACCCTAGAACTCTCTCTCGTCTGTGCGACGGCAACAACCATTGTTCACCATCATCCCTAGCTCTCGAATCCTTGTTTCTTCATCTTGAATCGGTTAGTGTGTGTTTGTTAATCGATTCCATGTTTCTGTTATATCACGATTCTTGCTTGCGTATATGTTTGATGTGGGTTACTGCTGTGATAAGAGTATGATTATGATGTGGTAGATTTTGATATGTATGATGTAGTAGGATTTATATAAAATGCTATGCGAAACTTGATACAATCGAATGCTCGGTTCTGAATGTTGTTTATATGGCCTGATTCTGATTACATTAGTATCTTGATAGGGATTGATGTGATGATGTTGTATGTTATTGATATGCTATACACATAAACTAGGGTTTATGCTAGACAATGACTCTTGGATGATTGATTTGTGATGATTCGACATGCACCTTAATCTTCGTATGATTCCTGTTATTGATGGCGGCTGCTAGAATGATTAGGGTTTATGTGTTATTCGCATCTGCTGTAACTGATGTCTGCGAAACAGACATCCGACGAAACAGGACCCCCGGCGAAACAGAATGTGTTTCGCCAAGAGTCATCGACGAATTAGAATCCTGTTTCGCCAAGGGACACCTCGACGAAACATATGTGTTTCGTCAATATGTGTTTCGTCAATATGTGATTCGCCAACTTATGTGTTTCGCCATAATGTGTGTTTCGCCGAACAGTAATCTGCACAGTAACTTGGGTTAATTCTGTTAAGTGTTAACTGGAATATTTAACTGCTGTTAAGTGTAACCATCTTGCATATGATTGTGATTACGTGTTACATGTTTATACGTGCACAACTTGAACACAAACTGATTTCACATACGTGCATACTTTAGGACGTGATTGATTACTTGCGAGCATACACTTAGCATACCGAGCAAACCAAGGTGAGTTCACACAGCCAAGGCATGGGATTCCCAGGATGGGAATGGGTTGGATTATTTATTCGTTCAGTTTATGGAACTTAGATATATGATTCCCGGTAGAGGAAGGATTATGGATAAGAACAAGACTAGACTGGTTATACTAATTTAAACGATCTTCGCACACACGCCAAGGGTCGGCCGCGATATTATGACAATCTTCGCACACATGCCTAGAAAGGGCCGCGAACTATATACTCTAATCTTCGCAAACATGCCAGGAAGGGCCGCGATACTACTATACCTAGTCTAGCAAACATGGGAAACTCCCACTATACTTCGCAAACATGCCTAGAGGGCCGCGATACGATATATACGATACATGATTACTAAATGAACATACGAACTACATTATGAACACTATAACTAAACAAACTCACTGTGAACTCGCTCAACTAGTTGTTGACTCTCTGTTACATGCCTTGCAGGACCTTAGGTACTTATGGAGCTTGCACGGGAGGCACGGTCGTTGTGGGCACAGTTTGTGGATGTTATGAACAACATATAAACATTTGAATTGCTACTTATGATTGGGTTTATTTATGCTTCCGCTAAACATTGAAATTACACTTATGTTTTGAACACCTTTCATATTGGTTTGGTTGTTTTATATTAAATACTTACTATGTTCAATATGATTGGTGGCTTGATCCTGGTCAGTCACGCCTCCAAGCGGTGATACTCCGCAGGTGGATTTTGGGGGTGTGACAGATTGGTATCAGAGCCAATGGTGCTAGAATAGCTGTGTGACCCTTGCGCAGACACTTCTGAGCCTTCAAGAAGGAAATGATGCCACTCACGACACCACTCTTGTCGCCTTGAACTTCGAGAGGTTCCTTGCCCGACCGAGGAATACGAATAACTTTTTCTTTGCATGAAATCTCCGCTTGTTGTTGAGATAACCAATCCATACCAATGACGACATCAAAGCTACCCAAGGGTATAGGAATGAGATCAATGGAGAAAGTCTGACCAGCGAGGATAAGATTACACCCTTTAACTATGTGTGTGGCCTCTAGACTTTTACCGTTAGCTAACTCTACAACATGTTTGGTGTTTAAGGGAGTTGGTGCACGTTTTAACATTTCACTAGCTTTTAGGGACATGTAACTTGTATCCGCACCAGAATCAAATAGTACAGTAACATAAAAGTCGTCAAGGAGAAACTTACCCATAACCACGTTGGGATCATTCCTGGCATCACCCTGCCCGATCACAAACATACGGCCTCTAGCACCATTGTTGTTATTGTTTCCACCGTTGTTGTTCCCATTACCCTGATTGTTGTTGTTATTATTGTTCTGGTTCTGGTTTAACTGAGGGCAATCCCGCTTGTAATGACCTTCAGCCCCACATTGGTAGCATCCCCTATTTCCATGCTGCTGCTGTGGCTGGTTTCGTGAAGTCCACTTTTTAGGCCACGTGGTAAACAAGGATGGGATTCATGTCGATCCATCCAAGGTAGATTCGATCAAGAACTGGCCTGCGCCTCGTACACCAACAGAAATACGCCAATTCTTAGGTTTGGCGGGTTATTACAGAAGGTTCATCAAAGATTTCTCGAAGATTGCTCAGCCGCTTACACTACTGACACAGAAAAGTGTTGTTTACCGTTGGGGTAATGCACAGGAAACAGCGTTCCAACACTTAAAGGATAGACTCTGTAGCGCACCTATCCTCTCATTGCCTGAAGGCACGGATGATTTTGTAGTCTACTGCGACGCATCTATCCAAGGTCTTGGATGTGTATTGATGCAGAGGGATAAGGTTATAGCTTATGCTTCGCGCCAACTTAAGATCCACGAACGAAACTACACTACGCATGATTTAGAGCTGGGAGCGGTTGTTTTTGCACTTAAGATATGGCGACACTACTTGTATGGCACTAAATGTGCTATCTACACTGATCACAGGAGCCTCGAACATATCTTCAAACAGAAAGAACTGAATATGCGACAGCGACGATGGGTCGAACTGCTAAACGACTACGAATGCTCAATCAGGTACCACCCAGGCAAAGCCAATGTTGTGGCTGACGCCCTCAGTCGAAAGGACACTGCGCCTAAGCGCGTTCGAGCTTTACAACTCACCATACAGTCTAGCCTTCCTTCCCAGATACGAGATGCTCAGATAGAAGCATTGAAACCAGACAACGTCAGGGCTGAAGCCCTACGCGGCTCAAGGCAACGATTAGAACAAAGGGCAGACGGCGCTTATTACGTCACAGGACGCATTTGGGTTCCACTGTACGGCAACCTACGTGAGCTGGTAATGGATGAAGCTCACAAGTCTCGATACTCGGTACACCCTGGTTCGGATAAAATGTACCACGATATTAAGACTACATACTGGTGGCCTAGCATGAAGGCCCACATAGCCACATACGTTAGTAAATGCTTGACTTGTGCGAGAGTCAAGGCAGAATATCAGAAACCGTCAGGACCACTACAACAACCTGAGATACCACAATGGAAATGGGAGCAAATTTCCATGGATTTTGTTACTGGCCTACCTAAATCTCAGCGCGGAAATGATACTATTTGGGTGATCGTGGATCGACTCACAAAGTCTGCTCACTTCTTGGCAATTAAAGAAACAGACAAGTTCTCTACACTAGCAGACATCTACTTGAAAGAAGTGGTCTCCAGGCACGGTGTGCCAACCTCTATCATCTCTGATCGAGACGCACGTTTCACTTCAGAACTGTGGCAAGCAATGCATAAATCGTTTGGCTCTCGTTTAGACATGAGCACGGCGTATCATCCTCAGACGGATGGGCAGTCTGAGCGCACTATCCAGACTCTAGAAGACATGCTTCGGGCGTGCGTAATTGACTTTGGCAACGGTTGGGAAAAACATCTGCCACTTGTGGAATTCTCATACAATAACAGCTACCACACGAGCATTAAGGCTGCACCATTCGAGGCATTATACGGGCGTAAATGCCGGTCACCTCTCTGTTGGGCAGAGGTGGGAGAAAGTCAAATCACAGGTCCAGAAATGGTTGTTGATACTACAGAGAAGATTGCACAAATACGACAACGCATGGCGGCAGCTCGCGACCGTCAGAAAGCATACGCTGATTTAGACAGGAAACTACTCGAATTCCAAGTTGGGGATCGAGCGCTACTTAAAGTTTCACCCTGGAAGGGTGTGGTTCGTTTTGGCAAACGCGGCAAACTAAATCCACGATATGTTGGACCTTTCGAAGTTATTGAGAAAATAGGCAAAGTGGCCTACAGACTGAACTTACCACCTGAACTCAGTGCAGTTCACAACGTCTTTCACGTGTCGAATCTAAAGAAATGTACGTCAGACGAGACCCACGTAGTTCCCTTGAAGGAACTCACTGTCGACGAGCGGTTGCACTTCGTCGAGGAACCTGTTGAAATCACGGACCGGGATGTTAAGGTCCTCAAGAACACGAGAATCCCTCTTGTACGAGTTCGTTGGAACTCCCGCCGCGGCCCAGAGTTCACCTGGGAGCGCGAAGATCAAATGGAACTCAAATATCCCCAGTTATTCGGAACCAATGCAACTACTACTGAGGCTGAAGCTACCAATGCAGAATTTCGGGACGAAATTCCAAATCAACGGGGGGATAATGTGACACCCCAAGAAAACCAGTAATCTTCGCAAACATGCTCAGGAGAGCCGCGATACAATTCAGGTAAACAACGTCACACCATTAGCTTTTCTCAGTAACTGCATGCTAAATTTCGGGACGAAATTTCTTTCAAGTTGGGGATAATGTGACAACTCGAATTTCCGACGTTCTTTATTCGCATTTAATGCACGTTGACTTTGACTTTATGGTTGTGTTATGATAAAACCTAGTGTGTTGCATGAATATGTGTTTAATTGTATAACATGTGTACTGTTGTAGAACTTAAACTGTTAAGAACCCGACGAAACACAAGGCTGTTTCGCCATGGCCCATTCCGACGAAACAGAACTTGTTTCGCCATCTACATCTCGACGAAACAGTGTGTTTC
>JARYGA010057125.1:0-24151 GCA_030545235.1 Helianthus tuberosus | reverse complement strand
TTTTGTATGACAACCAGTTTATAACCTAATTCATGACATGGGTTGTTCTACTTTAAAATAATGATTTTATGGTGTTCTTTATATTTTTGTGATGAGAGGTTGATTGGTTGAAGCATTTTATGATCATTCACAAGGTAGGTTAATTATATCTTTTGCTATTAATCCACTTAAGAAAACCATATTATGTTTGTTTGAAAACCATATTTTCTTGAAATTTGCAGTGGTTTAGGTTTTTGATGGATTACTAGGACCTTACTGGAAAGCAATAGGAGTGGCATTTAACTGTACTTTTTTTTTCTATTTGGATCTGTGATACCACATTTAGCTTGTGCAAGGTTTGTTTTTGACACCATATATATAAAATGTGTATTCTTGAACACGTGCAAAAATTGACACTTTATTTGTATTTATAATCTACTACATAAATGATCATCTGAACAAAGGACATGGACATACATAATTAGAGCATGTTGCGTGGTACAAGTTAGGAACATTTATAAGTATATAGTTACGATTTTAATCATCTTTTGAGTGTGTAAATGTGTACGTGTTTTAGGTTTCCGTTATGGACCGGGTCAGAATGCGCCATAAGTAGTTAATTTGAATTAATGTCATAGTAAGGTTAGAATGTTCATTTTGGTTTGTAATTTTGTATTCAATTGAAGATTGATCAGTACATGTACATCTATGGTGTATAAGTTGTTTTATTTTAGTCTAGGTTAGAAACAATCATATCAAGTGATCTTGAACTTATTGCTTCTACTCCTCACATGTGGCCTGTAAAATTCTGGACATTTCAAAAAACACATCAAGCTTTTTCGGGTCTACTTGATGATCTGACCAAATAATTAGTTATTAGAAAGGCTAAACAAGTGAACTGAACATTTTTTATGCTAAAACGACTGGTTGCATTTTGAAGAACAATTTTTTACATGTTATGATACTATACCTACTAATTACTAACCTCTTCTTATAACTCCAGATACCACCAGCTTTATTGTCTCTGGTTTTAAAGAGACAACAATATAGAGTTGGATCCGATGGTCGGTTTCTTGGGTTTTTTGGGGTTCAGGTTTAACCCGATAACTGAACCATTGAAGATTCGCGTTTTAACTTCTCGTGTTTTATCAGATTGGGTGTAATCGGGGTTTCTGGTAAACGTGAGTAACACTTTTTTAGATAATTAAGAAAAATAACTCTGATGAATGTGGCAAAATGGGTAACTACCAATACCCTGTTTTATAAATGTGGCAAAATGGGTGGGTAGGGGATAACGGGTCAAACTGGGTTTGGTGATGCAGAGTAAGCATCTTTCTTTTAAGAGTAAATTACCTTTATTCCCAGACCAAGTCCAGCCAACAAACCATTTTCATTCATTTTTTTTATGAAATATATATATTATGCTAATCATGATTGCAAAACAAAGGTGTATGAGTACTTTTTGCAGCATTTTGTAACTACTTGAAAGCAATCACATATGATCGGGATGCAATATACAGTAAGAGCTTGAAATGGGCCAGTCAGTACATATGGGCATTATCCTTGCTGGTGATTTTATGGTAAGTTTGCTTTTGTTCGCTTTTTTTTTACAATTTAAATTTTAGTTTTTGCTATATTTTGGTAAAGTTGCTAAGCATTATGTTTTTACAAATCTGAAATCATTAGAGGCATCGTTGTTCAAGTCTTGGTATAACCAGTCAGATGGTTAAGTTGCTAAAAAATGCATTCAAAAGCCTAAAAGACTTTATTATAAGGTAATTAGACAAAAAAAAACTTATTTTTTTGGTGACTGAGCTTTTCGGTAGCGGTGACAATAGAGCAACACCAAATAACATAGTTAATTCCTCTTTTTTTTTTTGTTCCACTTAACTGCATTGTTTCTAATTTTTCCAGCTGACCTTTATGTATTAATGTTATTTGAATAATTGTTTAATTTTGTAAATTGTTATGTGTAGGTGGCATTTTGGCTCACCAGATTGACTTCTACTGATTGTTGCGGGTGCTCATCGGGACAGTACCAAGACCGGAAGATTAAAATATCAAATCGAGGAGAACCAAACCTATCTAAACGAGTTCCATTTAAGACTGTAACGATTTGCGTTTTGGATTTCCTAATTCTCACAAGGAGTGTAATAGTTTTTTAGTGTTATCAGGGAAATGACCACCATACCTACCTAATATAGTTTTTTTATTTTGCTACTTATCTTTACTTTGCTTTCATAATCAAGTTGGTGTCGAATTTGGGGTACAGGCCATTGATACCGAAGACAAGGAGAGCAAATAACTAATTGGACATAGAGTTTTTGTTATTACTGGTATGCTAAGATTGAGACAAAGTTAAACTTTTATGGTAAATGAACTAATACATATATTTGGAAAAGTATTGGAGTTATGTGTTTTTTTAATTATTGTTTTATAGAGAGGCATGAGTGTAGCAGGTGGTTTGAGTGCGAAAATCTGGTGGCAGATGAGTTGTTAGTTGTTGTGGGCGGTGGTGATTGTTAGCCATACCATTGTGGTGATTAAGGAAAAGAGGGATGGTTTTCAACAACCGGTGAGCCATTTGTAGTAAAGGAGGATGATTGCAAGTTTCATTCCAAGGTAAGTGTTTACTTTTTTTTTTTTGTAAATACAGGTGTAAGTAAAGTGGCAACTCACATGTTTTACTGTTTTTTTTGTTATGTGCATTCAAAGGACATTTTTTATTAGTTAAGAGTTAACTACTTTTATATAAAAGTGGGAAAAGCGGGTTTGTGATTTAAATCCAATTTTTTTATAGATTTAATACAACATTTCTTTCATTTCAAAAAATTAATTATAGACGTATACATGATAATTAATTTGAAATGTAATCGTTAATTAATTTTTATAAGATATTATTTATCTTAATATTCGAACAAACCTGTAATAAAGTATTTACGTATTAAAGTATAAATTTTTTGTTGTTTAGCCACCCGTGTATTACACGGGGACTTAGACTAGTGTATCAATATAATATTTTAGCTTTTTCCTAAGTGTTGAGAATATGAAAGATTTACTATTATCTGTAGTGAAATAAAAATAAGTTTTAATTATTTCATCGGTAAACTTATCCTATAAAGTCTTCTAAAATTAAGAAGTGTATAAGGATACAATGAATCGCAAAACATAACACAATTCCAAAAAAATATAACATAATGAGTCGCAAATATAGAAAATACACAATGACACAAATATAGAAAAGACACAATGATCTAAACAAAAATTCTAAAATCTACAAGCTAAACATCCAAAAGCGAAAACCTAAAATCTCATATCGTAGAGTTCGATTAGATATTTCCAATACTGCTTGAATGAGGCCAATAGGAGTCCGTTTAATACCATTCTTACGAGTTTTTATTTTTAGAAGACTTGGTATTTGTTCTAACCCGAATATATTAATAGAAAATTTTAAGGAGAAAAACCGAAAGATTCTTAAACCACACTCTAATTTTTACCTATAAATGCATTAATACAAAAATGTCAGGAGAAAATAAAAATCTAATAAGAATATTAAACAACAAAGGAAAAAAATCAAACCTAAAGCGTTCACAACTCTTGAAATCATATTTGGTGATAGTATTTCTACTATCTAATTGGTTGTTAGTAGTTTTATCGTACATTACTACTCACATAAAAAGTTTATAAACACATATGCGATCTAATTCACCCGACTATCGTTTTTATTGCTCGATTCGATTAGAATGATTAATTCAACTATGATCCCATTAAATTAACATTCGATTAAATCAATCGAAAAACAAGATAAATTTATTTACTTATAAGTTATAACTTACCTTTTTTTGTAACTATGTTAATAAGATGTACACATCAACTCTTTGTCGGAATTTTTGCCAACAAAGTAACAAGTGGATATGATTTGACCAACAAAAATACATGAGTTCCTTACCTTCGTTAGGCCAAACTTTCTTCCACACCCAAAACAATCAAATCCAATACCTCACACCAAAACAACTTGTACATTAAGCATCATAACTTGTACACTGTTCTCACATCTTACTTTATCCACTCTCACTTTTTACCATTAAACCATGATAACTTCACAGTTCACATATCTTTTTGCAGTTCAACAAATCAACAACACAACCTCAAATGTTGGACTATGACTGGAGCAACCCGCCGCCGACCATGTTCACCGGCTCCGTCTCAGGCGAAGAAGCCGCCTCACAAGCCGATCACCCAAGCCGCAACATCTTCGATCACTACTCACAAACCTTCAACGAAACCACCCCCAACAACACACACTACCTCGACCCGAATGAGTTCCTACACCATACCCATAACCCGACCCACCATTACCTCCACAACCCGACCCACTTCACTTCTGTTTACGACCCACGCGCCTACACCGGCTACAGCGCATACCCACTTGAACCGGACGGCTTAAATGGGCAGACAGGGTTTATGGTGATGCCGAAGACTGAACCTGAACTGGGGGGCTGTGGTTACGATAATAATAATAATAATAATAATAATAACCGGATTGGGTTGAATTTGGGTGGGCGGACGTACTTCTCGTCGGCTGAAGATGAAATGGTGAACCGGTTATACTGCCGGTCTAGACCGGTTGATATGGTGGCCCATGTTAACTCGCCCAAGTGTCAGGCTGAAGGGTGTAATGCTGATCTTACTCATGCTAAGCATTACCACCGTCGGCATAAAGTGTGTGAGTTTCACTCGAAAGCGTCTACTGTCGTTGCTGCTGGGTTGACTCAGCGATTCTGTCAACAATGTAGCAGGTTGTTGCTTAATGTTTTATGCTTTAATCATTTATCTCCTTCAAATTTTGAGTTTTTATATGACTTTTTTTATAGGAAAGTTGGAATTTAAAAACTAAAGTTGTTGAATTAGAAGAATATTCTGTTACTAATGTAAAAAAAATAAAAAAATTTATGGGTGTGGTTGGGTCAACGGGTATGTTAAATTCGGATAATCAGATCAGATATCACCTAATATTATGTCCTTGAAAATTGTGGCTGCATGTTGTATCCGAATGGATTCGGATTGGAATTCGGATACATTAAATGTTTTATATTTTGAGTTTAATCGTTTTTTTAAAGGCAAACTTCATTAAAAAACCGGCACACCCACAAAACGGGCAGCCACCAAGAAAAACAAGACACAAACTTCATTTGAGTTTAATCGTTGGGTTCGTTTTCTTGTGTTTTAAGAATATTTCTACAATTTTGTGAAGATGACGGATATACCCTTTGGGGCAATGAAAATAAACACAATGATTGGTGTACATGGAATGGGGTTGATCCCGAGGGCATTTTGGGTCCGTAAAAATTTCTGTTTCCCATATGGGCTGTGAATTTACACTAGAACGTACTGTTTGCTTTTGCATGTTATAGTATAATACCCAAAATACCCTTTTGTTGATTTCATTTGTTAGTTAGTACTCTAATTTTTTTTTTTGAACGGTGATAATAGACTATTACTTTCTATGTTATTTTTCTTAAAATTTTATTTTAAAGTTCCTAATAGGAGATTGATTTACTTGTGTATATAATGGCATAAAGGTTCCATCTTTTGTTGGAATTCGACAATGGAAAAAGAAGCTGTCGAAGAAGATTAGCCGATCATAATCGTAGGCGTCGCAAATCATCACAAAATCAAGATCATAGCAAGTCCCTTGTCACCCCTACAAGCACTCAAAGTTCGTCATCTGATATCACACCAAGTAAGCCTTATTTTTCTATTTTTCTATTTTTATTTTTTGTCTTAAATTATAAGCATTAATCATAACTTTATGGTACTTGTATTAACTTTTTAGGGTATGAACCGGATTTGAAAGGTTAATTTATGGTGGTTAGCATGATGCTAGTGGTTCCTCCATTACGGAAGTTCAACTGATTGTATCCCTCAACTCGATGACTAGCTAATTATGAAATATCGTTGTAATTAATATTTTAGATTGTTTAAACAAAAAACGGTTCCTCGAATTTTAGTTCTCCGTTAAGTGTATGCTGAACTTACTTATCTTATATATAGAAATGAATTACTAAATTTAGCTTTATTTATACCTACTTTTCTCATTGATTGTATGTCTGTTTAGCAAGATTTCATTTCGTCAAAAACCTAATTTTCTCCGCATTTGTATAAGGATATGGTTGGCATGCATGGTGTATTATGGTCTTAAAAAGGTCAAGACATCGTTTTGTATGTTATTAATACACATTCACCCCGTTGTACTATGCACCCCGTTTACCTGAATGATACGAAAAAAAAAGTAGAAATTGGTCTGTAATCCGACTCAAATCAGTCTACAATATGACTTGAATTGGTTGGTTATTTGGGGTCAATATTTTTTAATAACCAGATCATTGAGATATTTTTAATTATTTATTTAGTTTTTAAAGCGAAGATAGAAATAATTAGAATGTAAGGGTAAAGAAGGAAATTCAAGGAGGAAAGAGATTTCTAAGAAATCACACAGAAGAGGTCAAAAAGTCAAGCTGTCTCCTGCAAGGAAACTATATTTGGTGAAGTTTTTATTCTATGTGGGTCCTCCCCAGAAGTATTCATCTGGTGCACTGCTTTAGGGTTTTCAGCTTTTCACTCAACTTTAAAACAGTATACAAAATTATATTTTTGTATTTATAAATACAACCAACATTATACATTATACACTAGAATCAATTAAAAAATCAATATAACTTGAGGTCATGAACATTGTAAAATTGTAATTCACATATAATGTTGTTTTTAAGTCATTATGATAGGTAGACAACACAAACCTCTGAAAACGAGCAACAAACCGTGCGTAGGCCTCATCATTTTCTGTCAAGTCTCATAACTACATACAACTACAGCGCGATAATACTTGTGCTCTTATCTTTTGATAAGTTGAGAACGCTCCATAAGACCACTCACATGAGTGATTGGTTCATACATTATGAACCAACCATAAACAATGATTCATCTTGTGATTTTAATGACCTTTGATAACTTTGATACAGAACAAAGAAGCATAGTGTAACACGTGTCACGATTATTAGACGATTTTCATTTGTTAGATATAGATAAATCATATATATGCAAAGTTTATGTTATATTGTATCATAATGTTTAACTACCACCAACCTTATGGTCATGAATTTATTCCATCTTTTCTTACTTCAACACTTATGTCACTCCATGTGTGATTTCCTTCCTTTTAACAAAAAATAAATAAAATTTTGTTCCAAATTCAGTAGTTACACCATGTAACAAAGTTTTCTGCATATATGGTTTAGCATCCTTTTTCAATTGACGTATCATGCATAAATCTCCAAGATTTTAATTAGCCATGGCGAAGTTTATTAGAAGTATGAAGAAATTTAGTAAACCTGACACGTTTAGTGTTTTTCGCACTTATAACTAGTTTTTCAATTATTTATAATCACTTCTGGGTGTCAAAATTCGAATTTTTTTTTTGTTATTTGTTTAATACGTAAAAATTTCTCATATTTTATAGAAAGTATCATAGAATACAAATACATGTCTAGTTTGTACCAATATACTATCAACTCAGCATCATTGGGAGTGGCCCAACAAAGATTCAAATCTCATAAAATTGGAGAGAAGTCTCTTTCAGATCACTTATCTTTTCTTTCACCTTTGTGGGTGTATTGTTTTCTTCCAAGGATCAAAAGGGCATGTTAAATCTTAACATGTCTCTCAACCTTCCAACAATCACCCTCACCCACCCTCTTTTTGCTTGCATCATCAAAGTTGTTGTGTAAGGACATCAACTATTAGCCATATAACACGCTTTTATTTTGATCATTCAAGACTTCTGTGAAGATTGGTTAACACAAACTTGTTATTATTCAGTTGTGGCATACACGTGATCAATGACCATATGAAGTTAAGGTTTGGTTTCTGTATGCGCATATAATGTATGTACGGCAAAAGTGAAAGTTCACTGATTTTAACGTTATTTTACTAATTTCGTAAAAATAACGTTAAAAGCTGAGAACAGTTAATCATGCATCATGTAGTGGCGTTGATAGCTGAAAGACAAAAGGGTACATGCACTAACCGGTCTTTGTCCTGATTGCTGAGTGTTATGTGTCTTATGTCCAAAGCTTGATGCAAAACTACTATCGAGCTGGGGGTCTCACTGTAAGCAGTCTCTCTATTCATACGGGGTAGAGATAAGGTTGTCTACATCTTTTTTTTTTTGAATGGCCAAAAACTATATATATGTAAATATATAGCCCAGCAAGGAGCTGGAAAAACAGAGTACAACCCCAAACAAACAACGAAAACCTTACAACAGATCAACTACATCAAACATTAACCATTTATCCCAGTTAAGCGAGGTGAGTTTCGACCGTTGTTTGAGCCAGATAAACGCATCTTCTTTGACGAGATCAACTGACCTCGCAATCGGCATGAAATTCCCTTCGAAAGTCTTCGTGTTCCTTGCTTGCCAAATTCTCCACGTAGTCGCCATAGCCACTGTTAGGACCAGCCGCTTCCACGTCTTATCACCTGGACAATCTATCAATGTTTTCATGATACCCCGTAAAGAAGAACAATCACTTGGAAAAGGAATTTTAAGCCAAACGCAAACATTCCACCAAATACTCTTCGCGAACAAACAGTCGACGAAAGCATGGTCGGTCGTTTCAGCTTTCAAGCCGCATCGATCACAGTTGATATCCTGCATTGTCAGCCCTCTTCTACTCAACTCAGTCTTGGAAGCGACTCTCCCAGCCAAAGCTCGCCATAATAGGAGATTACATTTCGGCGTCGCCCAAGAGTTCCATTTGAATTCCGAAAGAAAATCATTATGACAGGAGGCTAAATCAATTTCCTTTCTAATACTCTTGACCGAAAAGTTATCCCCCATATCATTCTCCCACACCCACTAATCTCTCGAATCTTTAACCCGAAACTCGTTAAGCAACCCCATAAGAGACCCCACCTGCTCCCATTCCGATTGAGACGATGCATTTTTTAACCATTGCCAACCCCACCTCCAACCACCGCTAATACTAGACAAGTGATACCGAACCGTGCCGTCTTTATTAGCCGCCAACCTGAACAACTCAGGGAATAAATCCCTGAGCGGCTCAGACGAAATCCAGGAGTCCTTCCAAAATTTTGTTAAAGCCCCGTCCCCCACAGAGACCTTCAGCTTCCCCGATATCGAGATCCCATACTTCAAAAGCCATTTCTCAAGAGAACCTATATCTTTCCAAACACCCGAAACTGAATTTTTAACAGGGATCAGTTTCATATTACCTTTGTACGCGTGGATAGAAGAAATGACCGAAGCCCAAAGCTGCCCAGGATTGTCCCGAAAACGCCACCACCATTTAGATAACATTGCCAAATTAAAACTCGAGATGCTGCCAATACCGATCCCTCCCGACGCCTTAGGTTTAATCATGTTCACCTAGCGAATCCACCTAATTTTCTGCCTCATCCCGGTTCTACCCCACACGAAGTCTTTCCCTATGCTTTCCAACTTCTTAATAACAGTTTTAGGAGCCAGAAACAAGGAAAGAAAATAAGATGGCAGACTTCCAAGGACGGATTTAGCATCCTCCCCGCAAAAGAAAGATGTTTCGCCTTCCAGGAATAAAGTTTACTTTGGAACCTATTCACCACTGGTTGCCAAAAACGAGCCCGGTTGGCATTAGCACTGATCGGGATACCGAGATAAGTGAACGACCACTTGCCTACCCTACCCCACACCTCAACTTATCAGCCATCGACACCACCTCCGAATCCTTGACCCCAACCCCGAAAATCTGACATTTTTTATAGTTGACTTTCAGCCCGGTAACAAGATAAAGACACCTTAGGAAACGAATCAAACTATCCGCATTATGCTCCGACCATTCCCCGATAAAAAGCACGTCATCAGCGTAACAAACTACATCTTACTCTTCTCAGACCCTACTTTTGGTTTGCTATTAGTGGGATTTATTGAGAATGATGATGATGATGATTATATGTGGACTTTGAGGATCAATTTCATTTTAGTAATTTGTGACAACTAAAAATCTTGGGGTGTGTTAAAAAGTTAGCGTGAGGAATAGAATCTATATCTATATATATATAAACATGATAAATAAGGGCTGATGTGTCATGATATGGGGGCTTGAAAAATGATGTGGCATCACCATATGCAATCTAGATTTTGGTTTTGGCTCCAAAAATTCGGGTCTCTTTTTCTTGATATGGGTAGACACGGGATCCGGGTTTTGAACCCGGATATAAATACCTTCTAAAACCCGCCTTTTTTGTAATCCTGTTCTAAACCCTAGCCTCCCCTTCCTTCCTCTTCTACATCAGTCATCGCAGCCATCACTGAATAAGGATTAAGATATCGATCAACCATTACAGGTATGTTCTTGATCTTCGGGTGTGTATTTTCATTCTTGGATCCAGCTTCTTACTCGATCTTATAAACAAATATACGCACACATCAAAAACCCTAAAAGCTCCGACGTTCTTCTTCAATCGCCTGAGAAAGGATTCCAAAATCAAACCGATTCACTTCCAGGTATGTCGATTCTGTAGATATTGATTCTATACTTTACATTTGTTTATCAGCTAATTTTTTTCTAAAATTTGTCTGTTTCATTACCAAAGAGGAAGATGGTGACGGTGGTGGTCACCTGAAGAGGGAAGACGACAACGACATGGGTTGATTTAGGGTTTCTCCATTGGTGGTATTGTGATGGTTGTGGTTCTAGGCAATGGCGAAAGGGCGGCGGCTAGGGTTCCACCAACACATAAATCTGACCGATTTTGGTTTCGGCAGGTACTGGTAAGTCGTAGCCAGGTCCCTCCTCCGTTCCGCCTCCACCTCCGTCAGAGCATCAGCTCCTAGAATCTCCGGCTATACACGCTCCTTCCGCTCTCGAAAACCCCTTTCTCATTGCATTTTCAGGTATTTTTTTCTTCGTAACCTTCAACTGTATCTACAATTTTGAATTTTCACATATACTCGTGTTTTGCTTAACCAGTTATTAAGGATATTTGACACCACACACTGTGATTCTTATTGCTAGATTGCCTTGAATGTTGTTTAGAGGAAATTTGATTGTAGCTACCAGTTTTTCCTTTTAGTTTCCAATGACTGAAGCCAAAAGGAAAACAAAGTTTATAAATTTAATATCTTAGTTAGTGTAACACCCCAAAATATGGTAAATGATAAATAAAGAAATTAACTTGGTTAGTGGAAAGTTTTGATTTATTGATAACTAGTTAAGTAAAAGACTTAAGTTAAATACTCCCTCAAGTGGGAGGACTAAATGTGTAACTAATGAATAAAGGGGGCTAATTAAGAGAAAAACAAAAACAAAACCCACACACAGTACGTGTGTGGATCGACCTGGAGCAAAGAAAAACAAGGGTTCACCCTTGTTCTCATCAAATTCACCAAATTAACAAGGAAAAATCGATGTTTATCAGTTGCATGTGGTAAAAACTCGATCAATTATCCATACCCAATCAAGTGGTAAGTCGAATTTCTAGATTTGATGAGTTGTAGAAGTAGGGTTTCGACCCAATCATGAAATTGTGATATGATTCGTGTTGTTTAGATGTTAAGGATACTCCTTAGAGTAGAAATCATGCTTTATTTTGGTTAATTGAAAGGAAGCCTCTATAAACCCACTTTGTGAAATTTGTGCTATGAATATGAAGATTATAGGAATGATGAATATATGTAATTTGGCATGTAATTCAGCTTGTAGTACCCGAATGCTAGATAAATTGATATAGATTAAAGGAATTGTAAGAATTAGATTGAGTAGTGATGACATATAGGATGAATAGCAAATCATGCTTGAAATGCTTGTACACTATGCTTTATTGATGCAACGCACACTAGGTGTTTGATGAAATGCTCGAAAGAGTAATTATGTGTAAATTGAAATGTGATAGAATGAAAGTTAGGGTACTAAACGAATGAATGAATATGTTGATCTAGGTGTGAAGGAAGAAGGTTCGAATTCTAAGAAATCGGAAGGATCTCAAGACCGAGGTATGTTTCGTTGCATACAAATATCTTATTTATAATCTTGTTATAACATCATAATTAGATATTGTTAAAACGTTACGATGATTAGTAACTAACTAGCAAATCCCTTGCGGGTTTGGCTATTATGAGGATTGTGATAAGTTATGCAAGTCGACCGGTTCTAGTGAACAAGTCGATCACGAATAAGCTTCCACCCGATTTGAACGAGTGGTATCGTATGCTATGCTAAATGCTAGAAGATTAATCCGTTATACGGATAGAATGAAGAATTTTATGTTGAAAGCAATCAACCCGGTTAAACGGGTTGGATATGTATGCTTAACTCTCATGGAGAGTGTTTATGCCAAGCCCAAGTATTTGGGTAGTTTTATGTATGCTTAACTCTCATTGAGAGTATTTATGCAAAACCCAAGTATTGGGTAGTCTAACGCGTAAGAAAGATGGATGTTCATAAATGAATTGAATTTAAACGAAAGGTTTATATATAACTAGTATGATGACTAACTTTCAAAATCCGTGTTGTTGAATGTAGGTAAAACCTCACTATAGGCGATCCGGAGCTTGGAGCGAGCACATGTCTAAGCCTTGTTATACCGAACGCTTCCGCTAGTTTATATGCATACTTTTTGGGTCTATGTCTTGTCATTCTGTTTCATCTTGTTAGGAGTCTTACACTTGAAAACTTGTTGTCTTGGTTTTGGGTAGTTTAATGTTAATAGGGTCGTAGATGGATGATGTTTATTATGTGTACAAACAGGGGGTATGCTCTTCCAACGGACGGGTCATGCCCAAATTTTGTTAAAAAGTTTATAAACAATGTTAACTATAAGTTCTTGAAATTGATAAGGTTGTTGTTTTTATTCATATGAATAAGCGGTCGTAACAAGTTGGTATCAGAGCCCAAGGTTTGAGGGATTCGGCAAGAGTCTTAATGCTCGAACTCAAACCGATGGCTCGTGCAAGTATGCTCGCTCCAAGATCGCCAAGGAGGTAAAATTTTAAACATTCGTTTAATATGAACATGTATAATGCACTACGGTTTAAGAGTTAAGATTTGTTATGTTATGAAGCGTTAATATGGGCTAAATGAGAAATCCCGAGACCCGGGAAGCTGAAAACGGACTCGGAAAGTAGTCGGAACAGCCAAAAAACAACCTGCAGCGTTTTGTTAAACGAGGGCCCGTCGCCGACGGGTTAACCCCCCGTCGCCAACGGCCCACCTTTGTCTGACGCTTTAACCTTCTGTCGACGGGGATTTGTGTCCGACGCCCAAATCAAGAGCCCGTCGCCGACGGGCAAGCTACCCGTCGCCGACGGCTCACCTAATGCAGCCCGCTGATTTTTGTTTGTTTTTACATGTTTTGTTGTTGGGCTGTCCGAAGACTTAATTAATAACTACGGAAAGTCCGTATAAGGCTTAATAAGTGTATGTAATCACGAATAGTGATCATAACAAGAATGGATTCGTAAGAATCAAAAGAAATGAAGCAAATGACATGAAATGGATTAAGTGAATGATGATTAATGAGTAATGATAAACGGAAAGTTTGTGATTTATATTAAACGAGAAGCATGATATTGTGTAGATGGCTGATGCAAGAAACGATAATGATGACGATGATACTGCTCGTCAAGAAGCAATGTACAATAAAGTTACGGAAGTGGCAGAAGGGGTTATGCAAGCTAATCTTCCACGATTAGCTCAAGAAGTAGAAAGTCGGGTGTTGGGAGTTGTGGACGCCATGATGACTAGCAAGATTGAAGAACTGAAAGAACTGCTAGAGGGATCTAGAAACAAAAGCAAAGAACGAAGGTGCACGTATAAAGACTTTATGGCGTGCAATCCCGCAACGTTTGATGGCAAAATTGACCCGATTGCATGCCAAAGATGGATTTCAAATATAGAAGCGGTATTTATTCGAAGTCGTTGTGATAATGAAGATAAGGTGATGTTCGCTACTGGCCAACTCACTTTTCAGGCAAAAGATTGGTGGGATGCACACAGTAAAGAAAAAGGGGAGGATCAACTCCAAGTGATGTCTTGGCAAGAGTTTAAGGAGCCCTTCATGAGATATCATTGCCCATAGTCCGCTATTGATAAGATCCAGGAGGATTTCTTGCGCCTCCGACAGAAAAACGAGTCGATAAATGAAATATCAAATACTTTCATGGATAAGATGAAGTTCTGTGGGGATTTTGTGAAGACTGAAAGGATGAAGATCAACCGCTTTTATGGGGTGTTAAAGGCGGAATTTAGGGAGTTCATTACTCCTTCGAAATGTGAAACCCTAGATGAGCTCATCAATCTGGCACGGGATAGAGAAATCGAAATTAAGAGACAAGAAGAACGTGGGGAAAAGAGATCAAGCGAGAAAGGTGCAAGTTCGAGTCCATCCAAAAAGGGGAGGTATCAAGATCAAGGAAGGAATGATAAGTCGAAAGGTGGTATCCCTTCTTGTAAGACTTGTGGAAAGCTTCATACTAGGGAGTGTCTGTTAGGCAAGAAGGGGTGCTACAAGTGTGGTAAGGAGGGACATTCGTCTTTTCAATGTCCAAATAACTCGAAGACTTGTTTCAAATGTTTTGAAAAGGGGCATGTGAAAACGGAGTGTCCAAAACTCCAACAAGGATCAAAGAAGGAGGGAAAGAACGAAGAAAGCTCTAAAGCAAAAGGGAGGATGTTTCAAATCACCTCCGAAGAAGCTAAGTCTCATCCGAATGTGGTTTCAGGTATCTTTCTACTAAACTCTATACCGGTTTATGTTTTATTTGATACCGGGGCCACAATGTCGTTTATTTCAAATGAAATCATACAACATCCTTCATTTAAGATCGAACGAATGCCAATGCCTTTAGAAGTAGAGATAGCTGATAGTAAGATTTATATGCTACACGAGATTTGTAAAAATTGCAAATTTACCATAGAAGATGAAGAATTTGATATCGACCTCATACCTATGGTTCTGGGGGAATTCAAAATGATAGTGGGTATGGATTGGATGGCCCGACACCAAGCGGGAATTAATTGTGAAACCAAAACGGTACATGTTCAGTTCCCAAGTGGAAAACGAATAACTATACAAGGAGAGAGAAGGATGGAAGCGAAACTTTGTACCCGCGTTCAAGCCGCTAAGTATACACTTAACGGGGGTAAGGCATACCTAGCTTACGTGGTAGATGCTCAACGAGATTTTCCGAAGCTTGAAGATCTAGAGATCGTGAATGAATTTCCGGATGTATTTCCGGATGAACTGCCGGGACTTCCCCCCGAAAGAGAAATAGAGTTTCGCATCGAACTGAATCCGGTTGCGAAGGCTCCTTATAGATTGGCTCCCACCGAAATGCGGGAGCTAATGACACAATTACAAGACTTGCTAGACAGGGGCTTTATACGTCCGAGTGTGTCACCTTGGGGAGCGCCTGTCTTATTTGTTAAGAAGAAAGACGGGTCGATGCGCATGTGCATCGACTACAGAGAATTAAACAAGCTAACTGTCAAGAACCGCTACCCTTTACCAAGAATTGACGATCTTTTTGATCAATTGCAAGGGGCGAGTTGGTTCTCCAAGATAGATTTGCGTTCGGGTTACCATCAAGTTAGAGTACGGGAAGAAGATATTCCGAAAACCGCGTTCAGAACCCGTTATGGGCATTATGAATTTTTAGTCATGTCTTTCGGGCTGACGAATGCGCCGGCTGCGTTTATGGATCTTATGAACAGGGTATGTCGCCCCATGTTAGATAAATCTGTGATCGTGTTCATAGATGATATTCTAGTCTACTCGCGAAGCAAGACCGAACATGCAAGACACTTGCGTGAAGTACTTGAAGTTCTCCGTAAAGAGAAACTTTACGCGAAATTTTCAAAATGCGCCTTTTGGCTCAGAGAGGTGCAGTTTCTGGGTCATGTGATCAATTCGGAGGGTGTCTTAGTAGATCCATAAAAAATCGATGCTGTAATGAAATGGGTTCCTCCGAAGAACCCGACTGAAATAAGAAGTTTTCTAGGCCTTGCGGGATATTACAGAAGGTTCATACAGGATTTTTCGAAGATAGCCTTGCCCTTAACAAAGCTGACGAGGAAGAAAGAGAAGTTTGTGTGGGGTAAAGAACAGGAGGAGGCCTTTCGAGTCTTAAAAGAGAAGTTATCATGTCCACCGGTCTTGACATTACCGGATGGGACTGAAGACCTGGTGGTCTATTCAGACGCTTCACATCAAGGTTTAGGTTGCGTTTTGATGCAAAGGGGAAGGGTTATCGCATATGCTTCACGACAACTGAAGCTGCATGAAGTAAACTACCCAACACACGATTTGGAACTGGCAGCGGTAGTATTTGCCTTAAAAATTTGGCGGCATTATCTATATGGCGTTAAATGCACAATTTACTCAGATCACAAAAGCCTTAAGTATTTCTTTGAACAGAAAGACTTAAATATGAGGCAACGGAGGTGGTTAGAACTTATCAAGGATTACGATTGTGATATCTTTTACCACCCGGGAAAAGCGAATGTGGTAGCCGACGCGTTAAGCCGAAAAGAGTATCCGTCTCCTATTAGAGTAAAATCCATGAAGATGATAGTTACGCCATGATTACTCGAAACGATACGTGATTCTCAAATAAAGTCGCTTGGAGCGGAAGATGAAAAGAAAGAGAGATTAAAAGGAGTAACCGATAAACTAGAAGAAAATTCGATCGGACTCAAGACGAGATTCGGCCGAATTTGGATACCTCGTTTCTGTGAAGTCAAGACTGCGTTACTTGAAGAAGCTCATAAGTCACGATATTCGGTTCACCCCGGGGCTACAAAGATGTACCAAGACTTAAAAACCAATTATTGGTGGCCGGGCATGAAATGTGATATCGTGAAGTATGTCGCGAAATGCTTAACATGTTCCCAAGTGAAAGCAGAGCATCAAAAACCATACGGGGAGTTGCAACCTTTGGAAATTCCGGTCTGGAAATGGGAGGAACTAACAATGGATTTGGTAACTAAACTCCCTAGAACGAAAAAGGGGTACGATACAATATGGGTAATCGTAGATCGGCTTACGAAAAGCGCTCATTTTCTACCTATCAAAGAGGCTTACTCCTCTGAGATAATGGCAGAAATATATATGAATGAAATCATATCTCGACACGGGGTGCCTGTGTCAATCGTTTCGGACCGGGACACCAGATTTACCTCACGTTACTGGCGAAAGTTTCACGAGAGTGTGGGCACGAGGTTACACATAAGCACCGCCTACCACCCTCAGACTGACGGCCAGTCAGAAAGAACCATTCAAACACTTATCGATATGCTGAGAGCGTGTGCATTAGACTTTGGGGGAAGCTGGGCTGACCATCTACCCCTAGTGGAATTCTCTTATAATAATAGTTACCATAGTGGCATTAAAATGGCTCCATATGAACTCCTGTACGGAAGAAAATGTAGAACTCCCGTATGTTGGGGTGAAGTGGGGCAAAGAGAGCTTGCGCCAAGTGATATAATAGCTGTAACAAATGAAAAGATAAAATTGGTAAGAGCGCGACTGAAAGCGGCCCAGGATCGGCAAAAAGTTTACGCGAAAAAGAAAAGGCGACCTATTGAATTTCAAGTCGGAGATTTCGCTCTGTTGAAAGTGTCCCCATGGAAGGGTATAATCCGTTTTCGCAAGCGGGGCAAATTAGGTCCTCGATATATTGGACTGTTCAAAGTCTTGGCTCGAGTTGGAAGAGTCGCATATCGATTAGAACTACCGCCTACTCTAGACGGGATTCATAATACCTTCCACGTGTCGCAGTTGAGGAAGAGTCCTACGGACGAAACAGCACTAGTACCACTCGATGATATTGAGTTGGACGAGGGATTAAACTACGTCGAAAGACCCGTAGCCATTAAAGACTTCAAAGTAAAGAATCTCCGCAACAAAACTGTTAAACAAGTGTTGGTGCAATGGCAACACCGAAAAGGTTCGGATCTCACATGGGAAGCAGAATATGAAATGAGGAAACACTATCCTTTTCTTTTCGGTATGTCAATATTTAAAGTTGTTATATAATCAGGTTTCGGGGACGAAACCTCTTTTAAGGGGGGTAGACTTGTAACACCCCAAAATATGGTAAATGATAAATAAAGAAATTAACTTGGTTAGTGGAAAGTTTTGATTTATTGATAACTAGTTAAGTAAAAGACTTAAGTTAAATACTCCCTCAAGTGGGAGGACTAAATGTGTAACTAATGAATAAAGGGGGCTAATTAAGAGAAAAACAAAAACAAAACCCACACACAGTACGTGTGTGGATCGACCTGGAGCAAAGAAAAACAAGGGTTCACCCTTGTTCTCATCAAATTCACCAAATTAACAAGGAAAAATCGATGTTTATCAGTTGCATGTGGTAAAAACTCGATCAATTATCCATACCCAATCAAGTGGTAAGTCGAATTTCTAGATTTGATGAGTTGTAGAAGTAGGGTTTCGACCCAATCATGAAATTGTGATATGATTCGTGTTGTTTAGATGTTAAGGATACTCCTTAGAGTAGAAATCATGCTTTATTTTGGTTAATTGAAAGGAAGCCTCTATAAACCCACTTTGTGAAATTTATGCTATGAATATGAAGATTATAGGAATGATGAATATATGTAATTTGGCATGTAATTCAGCCTGTAGTACCCCGAATGCTAGATAAATTGATATAGATTAAAGGAATTGTAAGAATTAGATTGAGTAGTGATGACATATAGGATGAATAGCAAATCATGCTTGAAATGCTTGTACACTATGCTTTATTGATGCAACGCACACTAGGTGTTTGATGAAATGCTCGAAAGAGTAATTATGTGTAAATTGAAATGTGATAGAATGAAAGTTAGGGTACTAAACGAATGAATGAATATGTTGATCTAGGTGTGAAGGAAGAAGGTTCGAATTCTAAGAAATCGGAAGGATCTCAAGACCGAGGTATGTTTCGTTGCATACAAATATCTTATTTATAATCTTGTTATAACATCATAATTAGATATTGTTAAAACGTTACGATGATTAGTAACTAACTAGCAAATCCCTTGCGGGTTTGGCTATTATGAGGATTGTGATAAGTTATGCAAGTCGACCGGTTCTAGTGAACAAGTCGATCACGAATAAGCTTCCACCCGATTTGAACGAGTGGTGTCGTATGCTATGCTAAATGCTAGAAGCTTAATCCGTTATACGGATAGAATGAAGAATTTTATGTTGAAAGCAATCAACCCGGTTAAACGGGTTGGATATGTATGCTTAACTCTCATGGAGAGTGTTTATGCCAAGCCCAAGTATTTGGGTAGTTTTATGTATGCTTAACTCTCATTGAGAGTATTTATGCAAAACCCAAGTATTGGGTAGTCTAACGCGTAAGAAAGATGGATGTTCATAAATGAATTGAATTTAAACGAAAGGTTTATATATAACTAGTATGATGACTAACTTTCAAAATCCGTGTTGTTGAATGTAGGTAAAACCTCACTATAGGCGATCCGGAGCTTGGAGCGAGCACATGTCTAAGCCTTGTTATACCGAACGCTTCCGCTAGTTTATATGCATACTTTTTGGGTCTATGTCTTGTCATTCTGTTTCATCTTGTTAGGAGTCTTACACTTGAAAACTTGTTGTCTTGGTTTTGGGTAGTTTAATGTTAATAGGGTCGTAGATGGATGATGTTTATTATGTGTACAAACAGGGGGTATGCTCGTCCAACGGACGGGTCATGCCCAAATTTTGTTAAAAAGTTTATAAACAATGTTAACTATAAGTTCTTGAAATTGATAAGGTTGTTGTTTTTATTCATATGAATAAGCGGTCGTAACAAGTTGGTATCAGAGCCCAAGGTTTGAGGGATTCGGCAAGAGTCTTAATGCTCGAACTCAAACCGATGGCTCGTGCAAGTATGCTCGCTCCAAGATCGCCAAGGAGGTAAAATTTTAAACATTCGTTTAATATGAACATGTATAATGCACTACGGTTTAAGAGTTAAGATTTGTTATGTTATGAAGCGTTAATATGGGCTAAATGAGAAATCCCGAGACCCGGGAAGCTGAAAACGGACTCGGAAAGTAGTCGGAACAGCCAAAAAACAACCTGCAGCGTTTTGTTAAACGAGGGCCCGTCGCCGACGGGTTAACCCCCCGTCGCCGACGGCCCACCTTTGTCCGACGCTTTAACCTTCTGTCGACGGGGATTTGTGTCCGACGCCCAAATCAAGAGCCCGTCGCCGACGGGCAAGCTACCCGTCGCCGACGGCTCACCTAATTCAGCCCGCTGATTTTTGTTGGTTTTTACATGTTTTGTTGTTGGGCTGTCCGAAGACTTAATTAATAACTACGGAAAGTCCGTATAAGGCTTAATAAGTGTATGTAATCACGAATAGTGATCATAACAAGAATGGATTCGTAAGAATCAAAAGAAATGAAGCAAATGACATGAAATGGATTAAGTGAATGATGATTAATGAGTAATGATAAACGGAAAGTTTGTGATTTATATTAAACGAGAAGCATGATATTGTGTAGATGGCTGATGCAAGAAACGATAACGATGACGATGATACTGCTCGTCAAGAAGCAATGTACAATAAAGTTACGGAAGTGGCAGAAGGGGTTATGCAAGCTAATCTTCCACGATTAGCTCAAGAAGTAGAAAGTCGGGTGTTGGGAGTTGTGGACGCCATGATGACTAGCAAGATTGAAGAACTGAAAGAACTGCTAGAGGGATCTAGAAACAAAAGCAAAGAACGAAGGTGCACGTATAAAGACTTTATGGCGTGCAATCCCGCAACGTATGATGGCAAAATTGACCCGATTGCATGCCAAAGATGGATTTCAAATATAGAAGCGGTATTTATTCGAAGTCGTTGTGATAATAAAGATAAGGTGATGTTCGCTACTGGCCAACTCACTTTTCAGGCAAAAGATTGGTGGGATGCACACAGTAAAGAAAAAAGGGAGGATCAACTCCAAGTGATGTCTTGGCAAGAGTTTAAGGAGCCCTTCATGAGATATCATTGCCCACAGTCCGCTATTGATAAGATCCAGGAGGATTTCTTGCGCCTCCGACAGAAAAACGAGTCGATAAATGAAATATCAAATACTTTCATGGATAAGATGAAGTTCTGTGGGGATTTTGTGAAGACTGAAAGGATGAAGATCAACCGCTTTTATGGGGTGTTAAAGGCGGAATTTAGGGAGTTCATTACTCCTTCGAAATGTGAAACCCTAGATGAGCTCATCAATCTGGCACGGGATAGAGAAATCGAAATTAAGAGACAAGAAGAATGTGGGGAAAAGAGATCAAGCGAGAAAGGTGCAAGTTCGAGTCCATCCAAAAAGGGGAGGTATCAAGATCAAGGAAGGAATGATAAGTCGAAAGGTGGTATCCCTTCTTGTAAGACTTGTGGAAAGCTTCATACTAGGGAGTGTCTGTTAGGCAAGAAGGGGTGCTACAAGTGTGGTAAGGAGGGACATTCGTCTTTTCAATGTCCAAATAACTCGAAGACTTGTTTCAAATGTTTTGAAAAGGGGCATGTGAAAACGGAGTGTCCAAAACTCCAACAAGGATCAAAGAAGGAGGGAAAGAATGAAGAAAGCTCTAAAGCAAAAGGGAGGATGTTTCAAATCACCTCCGAAGAAGCTAAGTCTCATCCGAATGTGGTTTCAGGTATCTTTCTACTAAACACTATACCGGTTTATGTTTTATTTGATACCGGGGCCACAATGTCGTTTATTTCAAATGAAATCATACAACATCCTTCATTTAAGATCGAACGAATGCCAATGCCTTTAGAAGTAGAGATAGCTGATAGTAAGATTTATATGCTACACGAGATTTGTAAAAATTGCAAATTTACCATAGAAGATGAAGAATTTGATATCGACCTCATACCTATGGTTCTGAGGGAATTCAAAATGATAGTGGGTATGGATTGGATGGCCCGACACCAAGCGGGAATTAATTGTGAAACCAAAACGGTACATGTTCAGTTCCCAAGTGGAAAACGAATAACTATACAAGGAGAGAGAAGGATGGAAGCGAAACTTTGTACCCGCGTTCAAGCCGCTAAGTATACACTTAACGGGGGTAAGGCATACCTAGCTTACGTGGTAGATGCTCAACGAGATTTTCCGAAGCTTGAAGATCTAGAGATCGTGAATGAATTTCCGGATGTATTTCCGGATGAACTGCCGGGACTTCCCCCCGAAAGAGAAATAGAGTTTCGCATCGAACTGAATCCGGTTGCGAAGCCGGTTGCGAAGGCTCCTTATAGATTGGCTCCCACCGAAATGCGGGAGCTAATGACACAATTACAAGACTTGCTAGACAGGGGCTTTATACGTCCGAGTGTGTCACCTTGGGGAGCGCCTGTCTTATTTGTTAAGAAGAAAGACGGGTCGATGCGCATGTGCATCGACTACAGAGAATTAAACAAGCTAACTGTCAAGAACCGCTACCCTTTACCAAGAATTGACGATCTTTTTGATCAATTGCAAGGGGCGAGTTGGTTCTCCAAGATAGATTTGCGTTCGGGTTACCATCAAGTTAGAGTACGGGAAGAAGATATTCCGAAAACCGCGTTCAGAACCCGTTATGGGCATTATGAATTTTTAGTCATGTCTTTCGGGCTGACGAATGCGCCGGCTGCGTTTATGGATCTTATGAACAGGGTATGTCGCCCCATGTTAGATAAATCTGTGATCGTGTTCATAGATGATATTCTAGTCTACTCGCGAAGCAAGGCCGAACATGCAAGACACTTGCGTGAAGTACTTGAAGTTCTCCGTAAAGAGAAACTTTACGCGAAATTTTCAAAATGCGCCTTTTGGCTCAGAGAGGTGCAGTTTCTGGGTCATGTGATCAATTCGGAGGGTGTCTTAGTAGATCCATAAAAAATCGATGCTGTAATGAAATGGGTTCCTCCGAAGAACCCGACTGAAATAAGAAGTTTTCTAGGCCTTGCGGGATATTACAGAAGGTTCATACAGGATTTTTCGAAGATAGCCTTGCCCTTAACAAAGCTGACGAGGAAGAAAGAGAAGTTTGTGTGGGGTAAAGAACAGGAGGAGGCCTTTCGAGTATTAAAAGAGAAGTTATCATGTCCACCGGTCTTGACATTACCGGATGGGACTGAAGACCTGGTGGTCTATTCAGACGCTTCACATCAAGGTTTAGGTTGCGTTTTGATGCAAAGGGGAAGGGTTATCGCATATGCTTCACGACAACTGAAGCTGCATGAAGTAAACTACCCAACACACGATTTGGAACTGGCAGCGGTAGTATTTGCCTTAAAAATTTGGCGGCATTATCTATATGGCGTTAAATGCACAATTTACTCAGATCACAAAAGCCTTAAGTATTTCTTTGAACAGAAAGACTTAAATATGAGGCAACGGAGGTGGTTAGAACTTATCAAGGATTACGATTGTGATATCTTTTACCACCCGGGAAAAGCGAATGTGGTAGCCGACGCGTTAAGCCGAAAAGAGTATCCCTCTCCTATTAGAGTAAAATCCATGAAGATGATAGTTACGCCACGATTACTCGAAACGATACGTGATTCTCAAATAAAGTCGCTTGGAGCGGAAGATGAAAAGAAAGAGAGATTAAAAGGAGTAACCGATAAACTAGAAGAAAATTCGATCGGACTCAAGACGAGATTCGGCCGAATTTGGATACCTCGTTTCTGTGAAGTCAAGACTGCGTTACTTGAAGAAGCTCATAAGTCACGATATTCGGTTCACCCCGGGGCTACAAAGATGTACCAAGACTTAAAAACCAATTATTGGTGGCCGGGCATGAAACGTGATATCGTGAAGTATGTCGCGAAATGCTTAACATGTTCCCAAGTGAAAGCAGAGCATCAAAAACCATACGGGGAGTTGCAACCTTTGGAAATTCCGGTCTGGAAATGGGAGGAACTAACAATGGATTTGGTAACTAAACTCCCTAGAACGAAAAAGGGGTACGATACAATATGGGTAATCGTAGATCGGCTTACGAAAAGCGCTCATTTTCTACCTATCAAAGAGGCTTACTCCTCTGAGATAATGGCAGAAATATATATGAATGAAATCATATCTCGACACGGGGTGCCTGTGTCAATCGTTTC
>JARYGA010057124.1:0-42586 GCA_030545235.1 Helianthus tuberosus | reverse complement strand
AAATTAAAATGGGATATACCGGGCTAGGATTTGAGTTACAGGAACAAGGGCCAAACCAACCACCCAAGAATGGAATCGTCGAGCGAAAACACTTGACAACCTCCTAGAAGCAGCTTTTCTTGCCACCAGACCTTTCTCCATCAATTAGGAATCTGATGCCGTCACTAAACACATTCCTTAAATTGTAGCCATTTGTTGAGTGTTTTTTTTTGTGTCTAATCAGCAAATATATCACAATTGCCCTTGATTTTCTTGACTGTATGTCTCTTAAATGTCAACGTATACACGTGTGATTTAGTTTACGAAAAATTTTCAATGCCGAGAACCTCGATTAGAGAGTAAAAAAGGCATAAGGTTCACAATGGTGTAAAATTAAAATGGGATATACCGTGCTAGGATTCGAGTTACTGGATCAGGGGCCAAACCAACCACCTAAGAATGGAATCGTCGAGCGAAAACACTTAACAACCTCCTAGAAGCAGCTTTTCTTGCCACCAGACCTTTGTCCATCAATTAGGAATCTGATGCCGTCACTAAACACACTCCTAAAATTGTAGCCATTTGTTGAGTGTTTTTTTTGCTTTCTAATCCGAATATATATCACCATTGCCCTTGATTTTCTTAACTGTATATCTCTTAAATGTCAAAATATACACGTGTGATTTAGTTTACGAAGATTTTTCAATGCCGAGAACCTCGATCAGAGAGTAAAAAAGGCGTAAGGTTCACAATGGTGTAAAATTAAAATGGGATATACCGGGCTAGGATTCGAGTTACAGGAACAAGGGCCAAACCAACCACCGAAGAATGGAATCGTCGAGCGAAAACACTTGACAACCTCCTAGAAGCAGCTTTTCTTGCCACCAGAGCTTTCTCCATCAATTAGGTATCTGATGCCGTCACTAAACACATTCCTTAAATTGTAGCCATTTGTTGAGTGTTTTTTTTTTGTGTCCAATCCGCATATATATCACCATCGCCCTTGATTTTCTAGACTGTATATCTCTTAAATGTCAACATATACACGTGTGATTTAATTTACAAAGATTTTTCAATGTCGAGAACCTCGATCAGAGAGTAAAAAAGGCGTAAGGTTCACAATGGTGTAAAATTAAAATGGGATATACCGGGCTAGGATTCGAGTTACGGGAACAAGGGCTAAACCAACCACCCATGAATGGAATCGTCGAGAGAAAATACTTGACAACCTCCTAGAAGTAGCTATTCTTGCCACCAGACCTTTCTCCATCAATTCGGAATCTGATCCCGTCAAAAAACACATTCCTTAAATTGTAGCCATTTGTTGAGTGTTTTTTTTTTGGTGTCTATTCCGCATATATATCACCATTGCCCTTGATTTTCTTGACTGTATATCTCTTAAATGTCAACACATACATGTGTGATTTAGTTTACAAAGAATTTTCAATGTCGAGAACCTCCATCAGAGAGTAAATACGACGTAAGGTTCACAATGGTGTAAAATTAAAATGGGATATATCGGGCTAGGATTCGAGTTATAGGAACAAGGGCCAAACCAACCACCCATGAATGGAATCGTCGAGAGAAAATACTTGACAACCTCCTAGAAGCAGCTATTCTTGCCACCAGACCTTTCTCCATCAATTAGAAATCTGATGCTCTCATTAAACACATTCCTTAAATAGTACCCATTTGTTGAGTGTTTTTTTTTTTGTGTCTAATCCGCTTATATATCACCATTGCCCTTGATTTTCTTGACTGTATTTCTCTTAAATGTCAACATATACACGTGTGATTTAGTTTACGAAGATTTTTCAATGCCGAGAAGCTCGATCAGAGAGTAAAAAAGGCGTAAGGTTCACAATGGTGTAATATTAAAATGGGATATACCGGGCTAGGATTCGAGTTACGGGAACAAGGGCTAAACCAACCACCCATGAATGGAATCGTCGAGAGAAAATACTTGACAACCTCCTAGAAGTAGCTATTCTTGCCACCAGACCTTTCTCCATCAATTAGAAATCTGATGCTCTCACTAAACACATTCCATAAATTGTACCCATTTGTTGAGTGTTTTTTTTTTTTGGTGTCTAATCCGCATATATATCACCATTTCCCTTGATTTTCTTGACTGTATATCACTTAAATGTCAACATATACACGTGTGATTTAGTTTACGAAGATTTTTCAATGCCGAGAATCTCGATCAGAGAGTAAAAAAGGCGTAAGGTTCACAATGGTGTAAAAGTAAAATGGGATATACCGGGCTAGGATACGAGTTATCGGAACAATGGCCAAACCAACCACCAAAGAATGGAATCGTCGAGCGAAAACACTTGACAACCTCCTAGAAGCAGCTTTTCTTGCCACCAGACCTTTCCCCATCAACTAGGAATCTGATGCCGTCACTAAACACATTCCTTAAATTGTAGCCATTTGTTGAGTGTTTTTTTTTGCTGTCTAATCCGAATATATATCACCATTGCCCTTGGTTTTCTTAACTGTATATCTCTTAAATGTCAACATATACACGTGTGATTTAGTTTACGAAGATTTTTCAATGGCGAGAACCTCGATCAGAGAGTAAAAACGGCGTAAGGTTCACAATGGTGTAAAATTAAAATGGGATATACCGGGCTAGGATTTGAGTTACAGGAACAAGGGCCAAACCAACCACCCAAGAATAGAATCGTCGAGCGAAAACACTTGACAACCTCCTAGAAGCAGCTTTTCTTGCCACCAGACCTTTCTCCATCAATTAGAAATCTGATGGCGTCACTAAACATATTCCTTAAATTGTAGCTATTTGTTGAGTGTTTTTTTTTTTGTGTCTAATCCGCATATATATCACCATTGCCCTTGATTTTCTTGACTGTATATCTCTTAAATGTCAACATATACACGTGTGATTTAGTTTACGAAGATTTTTCAATGCCGAGAACCTCGATCAGAGAGTAAAAACGGCGTAAGGTTCACAATGGTGTAAAATTAAAATGGGATATACCGGGCTAGGATTGGAGTTACAGGAACAAGGGCCCAAACCAACCACCCAAGAATGGAATCGTCGAGCGAAAACACTTGACAACCTCCTAGAAGCAGCTTTTCTTGCCGCCAGACCTTTCTCCATCAATTAGAAATCCGATGCCGTCACTAAACACATTCCTTAAATTGTAGCCATTTGTTGAGTGTTTTTTTTGGTGTCTAATCCGCATATATATCACCATTGCCCTTGATTTTCTTGATTGTAGATCTCTTAAATGTCAACATATACACGTGTGATTTAGTTGACGAAGATTTTTCAATGCCGAGAACCTCGATCAGACAGTAAAAGAGGCGTAAGGTTCACAATGGTGAAAAATTAAAATGGGATATACCGGGCTAGGTTTCGAGTTACAGGAACAAGGGCCCAACCAACCACATAAGAATGGAATCGTCGAGTGAAAACACTTGACAACCTCCTAGAAGCAGCTTTTCTTGCCACCAGACCTTTCTCCATCAATTAGGAATCTGATGCCGTCACTAAACACATTCCTTAAATTGTAGCCATTTGTTGAGTGTTTTTTTTTTTTTTGGTGTCTAATCCGAATATATATCACCATTGCCCTTGATTTCTCAATTGTATATCTCTTAAATGTCAACATATACACGTGTGATTTAGTTTACGAAGATTTTTCAATGCCGAGAACCTCGATCAGAAAGTAAAAAAGGCGTAAGGTTCACAATGGTGTAAAATTAAAATGGGATATATCGGGCTAGGATTCAAGTTATAGGAACAAGGGCCAAACCAACCACCCAAGAATGGAATCGTCGAGCGAAAACACTTGACAACCTCCTTGAAGCAGGTTTTCTTGCCACCAGACCTTTCTCCATCAATTAGGAATCTGATGCCGTCACTAAACACATTCCTTAAATTGTAGCCATTTGTTGAGTGTTTTTTTTTTGGTGTCTAATCCGAATATATACACCATTGCCCTTGATTTTCTTAACTGTATATATCTTAAATGTCAACATATACACGTGTGATTTAGTTTACGAAGATTTTTCAATGCTGAGAACCTCGATCAGAAAGTAAAAAAGGCGTAAGGTTCACAATGGTGTAAAATTAAAATGGGATATATCGGGCTAGGATTCTAGTTATAGGAACAAGGGCCAAACCAACCACCCAAGAATGGAATCGTCGAGCGAAAACACTTGACAACCTCCTTGAAGCAGCTTTTCTTGCCACCAGACCTTTCTCCATCAATTAGGAATCTGATGCTTTCACTAAACACATTCCTTAAATAGTAGCCATTTGTTAAGTGTTTTTTTTTTGGTGTCTAATCCGCATATATATCACCATTGTCCTTAATTTTCTTTACTGTATATCTCTTAAATGTCAACATATACACGTGTGATTTAGTTTACGAAGATTTTTCAATGTCGAGAAGCTCGATCAGAGGGTAAAAAAGACGTAAGGTTCACAACGGTGTAATATTAAAATGGGATATACCGGGCTAGGATTCGAGTTACAGGAAGAAGGGCCAAACCAACCACAAAACAATGGAATCGTCGAGCGAAAACACTTGACAACCTCCTAAAAGCAGCTTTTCTTACCACCAGACCTTTCTCCATCAATTAGGAATCTGTTGCCGTCACTAAACACATTCCTTAAATTGTAGCCATTTGTTGAGTGTTTTTTTTTGTGTCTAATCCGCATATATATCACCATTGCCCTTGATTTTCTTGACTGTATATCTCTTAAATGTCAACATATACACGTGTGATTTAGTGTACAAAGATTTTTCAATGCCGAGAACCTCGATCAGAGAGTAAAAAATGCCTAAGGTTCACAATGGTGAAATATTAAAATGGGATATACCGGGCTAGGATTCGAGTTAATAGAACAAGGGCCAAACCAACTACCTAAGAATAGAATCGTCGAGCCAAAACACTTGGCAACCTCCTAGAAACAGCTTTTCTTGCCACCAGACCTTTCTCCATCAATTAGGAATCTTATGCCGTCACTAAACACATTCCTTAAATTGTAGCCATTTGTTGAGTGTTTTTTTTTTTTTGCTGTCTAATCCGAATATATATCAGCATTGCCCTTGGTATTCTTAACTGTATATCTCTTAAATCTCAACATATACACGTGTGATTTAGTTTACGAAGATTTTTCAATGCCGAGAACCTCGATCAGAGAGTAAAAAAGGCGTATGGTTCACAATGGTGTAAAATTAAAATGGGATATACCGGGCTAGGATTCGAGTTACAGGAACAAGGGCCAAACCAACCACCCAAGAATGGAATTGTCGAGCGAAAACACTTGACAACCTCCTAGAAGCAGCTTTTCTTGCCACCAGACCTTTCTCCATCAATTAGAAATCTGATGCCGTCACTAAACATATTCCTTAAATTGTAGCCATTTGTTGAGTGTTTTTTTTTTTGTGTCTAATCCGCATATATATCACCATTGCCCTTGATTTTCTTGACTGTATATCTCTTAAAGGTCAACATATACACGTGTGATTTAGTTTACGAAGATTTTTCAATGCCGAGAACCTCGATCAGAGAGTAAAAAAGGCATAAGGTTCACAATGGTGTAAAATTAAAATGGGATATATCGGGCTAGGATTTGAGTTACAGGAACAAGGGCCAAACCAACCACCCAAGAATGGAATCGTCGAGCGAAAACACTTGACAACCTCCTAGAAGCAGCTTTTCTTGCCACCAGACCTTTCTCCATCAATTAGGAATCTGATGCCGTCACTAAACACATTCCTTAAATTGTAGCCATTTGTTGAGTGTTTTTTTTTGGTGTCTAATCCGCATATATATCACCGTTGCCCTTGATTTTCTTGATTGTATATCTCTTAAATGTCAACATATACACGTGTGATTTAGTTTACGAAGATTTTTCAATGCCGAGAACCTCGATCGTAGAGTAAAAGAGGCGTAAGGTTCACAATGGTGAAAAATTAAAATGGGATATACCGGGCTAGGTTTCGAGTTACAGGAACAAGGGCCCAACCAACCACATAAGAATGGAATCGTCGAGTGAAAACACTTGACAACCTCCTAGAAGCAGCTTTTCTTGCCACCAGACCTTTCTCCATCAATTAGGAAGCTGATGCCGTCACTAAACACATTCCTTAAATTGTAGCCATTTGTTGAGTGTTTTTTTTTTGGTGTCTAATCCGCATATATATCACCATTGCCCTTGATTTTCTTGATTGTATATCTCTTAAATGTCAACATATACACGTGTGATTTAGTTTACGAAGATTTTTCAATGTCGAGAACCTCGATCAGAGAGTAAAAAAGGCGTAAGGTTCACAATGGTGTAATATTAAAATGGGATATACCGGGCTAGGATTCGAGTTACAGGAACAAGGTCCAAACCAACCAACCATGAATGGAATCGTCGAGCGAAAATACTTGACAACCTCCTAGAAGCAGCTATTCTAGCCACCAGACCTTTCTCCACCAATTAGAAATCTGATGCCGTCACTAAACACATTCCTTAAATTGTAGCCATTTGTTGAGTGTTTTTTTTTGTGTCTAATCCGCATATATATCACCATTGCCCTTGATTTTCTTGACTGTATATCTCTTAAATGTCAACATATACACGTGTGATTTAGTTTACGAAGATTTTTCAATGACGAGAACCTCGATCAGAGAGTAAAAAAGGCGTAAGGTTCACAATGGTGTAAAATTAAAAATGGGATATATCGGGCTAGGATTCGAGTTATAGGAACAAGGGCCAAACCAACCACCCAAGAATGGAATCGTCGAGCGAAAACACTTGACAACCTCCTAGTAGCAGGTTTTCTTGCCACCAGACCTTTCTCCATCAATTAGGAATCCGATGTCGTCACAAAACACATTCCTTAAATTGTAGCCATTTGTTGAGTGTTTTTTTTTTGGTGTCTAATCCGCATATATATCACCATTGCCCTTGATTTTCTTGACTTTATATCTCCTAAATGTCAACATATACACGTGTGATTTAGTTTACGAAGATTTTTCAATGTCGAGTACCTCGATCAGAGAGTAAAAAAGGCGTAAGGTTCACAATGGTGTAATATTAAAATGGGATATACCGGGCTAGGATTCGAGTTACAGGAACAAGGGCCAAACCAACCAACCATGAATGGAATCGTCGAGCGAAAATACTTGACAACCTCCTAGAAGTAGCTATTCTAGCCACCAGACCTTTCTCCACCAATTAGAAATCTGATGCCGTCACTAAGCACATTCCTTAAATTGTAGCCATTTGTTGAGTGTTTTTTTTTTTGTGTCTAATCCGCATATATATCACCATTGCCATTGATTTTCTTGACTGTATATCTCTTAAATGTCAACATATACACGTGTGATTTAGTTTACGAAGATTTTTCAATGCCGCGAATCTCGATCAGAGAGTAAAAAAGGCGTAAGGTTCACAATGGTGTAAAAGTAAAATAGGATATACCGGGCTAGGATACGAGTTACCTGAACAAGGGCCAAACCAACCACCAAAGAATGGAATCGTCGAGCGAAAATACTTGACAACCTCCTAGAAGCAGCTTTTCTAGCCACCAGACCTTTCTCCATCAATTAGGAATCTGATGCCGTCACTAAACACATTCATTAAATTGTAGCCATTTGTTGAGTGTTTTTTTTGTGTCTAATTCGCATATATATCACCATTGCTCTTGATTTTCTTTACTGTATATCTCTTAAATGTCAACGTATACACGTGTGATTTAGTTTACAAAGATTTTTCAATGCCGAGAACCTCGATCAGAGAGTAAAAAAGGCGTAAGGTTCACAATGGTGTAAAATTAAAATGGGATATACCGGGCTAGGATTCGAGTTACAGGAACAAGGGACAAACCAACCACCCAAGAATGGAATCGTCGAGCGAAAACACTTGACAACCTCCTAGAAGCAGCTTTTCTTGCCACCAGACCTTTCTCCATCAATTAGAAATCTGATGCCGTCACTAAACATATTCCTTAAATTGTAGCCATTTGTTGAGTGTTTTTTTTTTGGTGTCTAATCCGCATATATATCACCATTGCCCTTGATTTTCTTGACTGTATATCTCTTAAATGTCAACATATACACGTGTGATTTAGTTTACGAAGTTTTTTCAATGCCGAGAATCTCGATCAGAGAGTAAAATAGGCGTAAGGTTCACAATGGTGTAAAAGTAAAATAGGATATACCGGGCTAGGATACGAGTTACCTGAACAAGGGCCAAACCAACCACCAAAGAATGGAATCGTCGAGCGAAAATACTTGACAACCTCCTAGAAGCAGCTTTTCTTGCCACCAGACCTTTCTCCATCAATTAGGAATCTGATGCCGTCACTAAACACATTCCTTAAATTGTAGCCATTTGTTGAGTGTTTTTTTTTTGTGTCTAATTCGCATATATATCACCATTGCTCTTGATTTTCTTGACTGTATATCTCTTAAATGTCAACATATACACGTGTGATTTAGTTTACAAAGATTTTTCAATGCCGAGAACCTCGATCAGAGAGTAAAAAAGGCGTAAGGTTCACAATGGTGTAAAATTAAAATGGGATATACCGGGCTAGAATTCGAGTTACTAGAACAAGGGCCAAACCAACCACCTAAGAATAGAATCGTCGAGCGAAAACACTTGAAAACCTCCTAGAAACAGCTTTTTTTGCCACCAGACCTTTCTCCATCAATTAGGAATCTGATGCCGTCACTAAACACATTCCTTAAATTATAACCATCTGTTGAGTGTTTTTTTTTTGTTTTTGCTGTCTAATTCAAATATATATCACCATTGCCCTTGATTTTCTTAACTGTATATCTCTTAAATGTCAACATATACACGTGTGATTTAGTTTTCAAATATTTTTCAATGCCGAGAACCTCGATCAGAGAGTAAAAAAGGCGTAAGGTTCACAATGGTGTAAAATTAAAATGGGATATACCGGGCTAGGATTCGAGTTACAGGAACAAGGGCCAAACCAACCACCCAAGAATGGAATCGTCGAGCGAAAACACTTGACAACCTCCTAGAAGCAGCTTTTCTTGCCACCAGACCTTTCTCCATCAATTAGAAATCTGATGCCGTCACTAAACATATTCCTTAAATTGTAGCCATTCGTTGAGTGTTTTTTTTTTGGTGTCTAATCCGCATATATATCATCATTGCCCTTGATTTTCTTGACTGTATATATCTCATAAATGTCAACATATACAGGTGTGATTTAGTTTACGAAGATTTTTCAATGTCGAGAACCTCGATCAGAGAGTAAAAAAGGCGTAAGGTTCACAATGGTGTAATATTAAAATGGGATATACCGGGCTAGGATTCGAGTTACAGGAACAAGGGCCAAACCAACCACCCAAGAATGGAATCGTCGAGCGAAAACACTTGACAATCTCCTAGAAGCAGCTTTTCTTGCCACCAGACCTTTCTCCATCAATTAGAAATCTGATGCCGTCACTAAACTTATTCCTTAAATTGTAGCCATTTGTTGAGTGTTTTTTTTTTTGTGTCTAATCCGCATATATATCACCATTGCCCTTGATTTTCTTTACTGTATATCTCTTAAAGGTCAACATATACACGTGTGATTTAGTTTACGAAGATTTTTCAATGCCGAGAACCTCGATCAGAGAGTAAAAAAGGTGTAAGGTTCACAATGGTGTAAAATTAAAATGGGATATACCGGGCTAGGATTCGAGTTACAGGAACAAGGGCAAAACCAACCACCCAAGAATGGAATCGTCGAGCGAAAACACTTGACAACCTCACAGAAGCAGCTTTTCTTGCCACCAGACCTTTCTCCATCAATTAGGAATCTGATGCCGTCACTAAACACATTCCTTAAATTGTAGCCATTTGTTGAGTGTTTTTTTTGGTGTCTAATCCGCATATATATCACCATTGCCCTTGATTTTCTTGACTGTATATCTCTTAAATGTCAACATATACACGTGTGATTTAGTTTACGAAGATTTTTCAATGTCAAGAACCTCGATCAGAGAGTAAAAAAGGCGTAAGGTTCACAATGGTGTAATATTAAAATGGGATATACCGGGCTAGAATTCGAGTTACAGGAAGAAGGGCCAAACCAACCAACCATGAATGGAATCGTCGAGCGAAAATACTTGACAACCTCCTAGAAGTATCTATTCTTGCCACCAGACCTTTCTCCACCAATTAGAAATCTGATGCCGTCACTAAACACATTCCTTAAATTGTAGCCATTTGTTGAGTGTTTTTTTTGTGTCTAATCCGCATATATATCACCATTGCCCTTGATTTTCTTGACTGTATATCTCTTAAATGTCAACATATACACGTGTGATTTAGTTTACGAATATTTTTCAATGCCGAGTATCTCAATCAGAGAGTAAAAAAGGCGTAAGGTTCACAATGGTGTAAAAGTAAAATAGGATATACCGGGCTAGGATACGAGTCACCTGAACAAGGGCCAAACCAACCACCAAAGAATGGAATCGTCGAGCGAAAATACTTGACAACCTCCTAGAAGCAGCTTTTCTTGCCACCAGACCTTTCTCCATCAATTAGGAATCTGATGCCGTCACTAAACACATTCCTTAAATTGTAGCCATTTGTTGAGTGTTTTTTTTTTGTGTCTAATTCGCATATATATCACCATTGCTCTTGATTTTCTTGACTGTATATCTCTTAAATGTCAACATATACACGTGTGATTTAGTTTACAAAGATTTTTCAATGCCGAGAACCTCGATCAGAGAGTAAAAAAGGCGTAAGGTTCACAATGGTGTAAAATTAAAATGGGATATACCGGGCTAGAATTCGAGTTACTAGAACAAGGGCCAAACCAACCACCTAAGAATAGAATCGTCGAGCGAAAACACTTGAAAACCTCCTAGAAACAGCTTTTCTTGCCACCAGACCTTTCTCCATCAATTAGGAATCTGATGCCGTCACTAAACACATTCCTTAAATTATAGCCATCTGTTGAGTGTTTTTTTTTTGTTTTTGCTGTCTAATTCAAATATATATCACCATTGCCCTTGATTTTCTTAACTGTATATCTCTTAAATGTCAACATATACACGTGTGATTTAGTTTTCAAATATTTTTCAATGCCGAGAACCTCGATCAGAGAGTAAAAAAGGCGTAAGGTTCACAATGGTGTAAAATTAAAATGGGATATACCGGGCTAGGATTCGAGTTACAGGAACAAGGGCCAAACCAACCACCCAAGAATGGAATCGTCGAGCGAAAACACTTGACAACCTCCTAGAAGCAGCTTTTCTTGCCACCAGACCTTTCTCCATCAATTAGAAATCTGATGCCGTCACTAAACATATTCCTTAAATTGTAGCCATTCGTTGAGTGTTTTTTTTTTGGTGTCTAATCCGCATATATATCATCATTGCCCTTGATTTTCTTAACTGTATATATCTCATAAATGTCAACATATACATGTGTGATTTAGTTTACGAAGATTTTTCAATGTCGAGAACCTCGATCAGAGAGTAAAAAAGGCGTAAGGTTCACAATGGTGTAATATTAAAATGGGATATACCGGGCTAGGATTCGAGTTACAGGAACAAGGGCCAAACCAACCACCCAAGAATGGAATCGTCGAGCGAAAACACTTGACAATCTCCTAGAAGCAGCTTTTCTTGCCACCAGACCTTTCTCCATCAATTAGAAATCTGATGCCGTCACTAAACTTATTCCTTAAATTGTAGCCATTTGTTGAGTGTTTTTTTTTTGTGTCTAATCCGCATATATATCACCATTGCCCTTGATTTTCTTGACTGTATATCTCTTAAAGGTCAACATATACACGTGTGATTTAGTTTACGAAGATTTTTCAATGCCGAGAACCTCGATCAGAGAGTAAAAAAGGCGTAAGGTTCACAATGGTGTAAAATTAAAATGGGATATACCGGGCTAGGATTCGAGTTACAGGAACAAGGGCAAAACCAACCACCCAAGAATGGAATCGTCGAGCGAAAACACTTGACAACCTCACAGAAGCAGCTTTTCTTGCCACCAGACCTTTCTCCATCAATTAGGAATCTGATGCCGTCACTAAACACATTCCTTAAATTGTAGCCATTTGTTGAGTGTTTTTTTTGGTGTCTAATCCGCATATATATCACCATTGCCCTTGATTTTCTTGACTGTATATCTCTTAAATGTCAACATATACACGTGTGATTTAGTTTACGAAGATTTTTCAATGTCAAGAACCTCGATCAGAGAGTAAAAAAGGCGTAAGGTTCACAATGGTGTAATATTAAAATGGGATATACCGGGCTAGAATTCGAGTTACAGGAAGAAGGGCCAAACCAACCAACCATGAATGGAATCGTCGAGCGAAAATACTTGACAACCTCCTAGAAGTATCTATTCTTGCCACCAGACCTTTCTCCACCAATTAGAAATCTGATGCCGTCACTAAACACATTCCTTAAATTGTAGCCATTTGTTGAGTGTTTTTTTTGTGTCTAATCCGCATATATATCACCATTGCCCTTGATTTTCTTGACTGTATATCTCTTAAATGTCAACATATACACGTGTGATTTAGTTTACGAATATTTTTCAATGCCGAGTATCTCAATCAGAGAGTAAAAAAGGCGTAAGGTTCACAATGGTGTAAAAGTAAAATAGGATATACCGGGCTAGGATACGAGTTACCAGAACAAGGGCCAAACCAACCACCAAAGAATGGAATCGTCGAGCGAACATACTTGACAACCTCCTAGAAGCAGCTTTTCTTGTCACCAGACATTTCTCCATCAATTAGGAATCTGATGCCGTCACTAAACACATTCCTTAAATTGTAGCCATTTGTTGAGTTTTTTTTTTGTGTCTAATTCGCACATATTTCACCATTGCTCTTGATTTTCTTGACTGTATATCTCTTAAATGTCAACATATACACGTATGATTTAGTTTACCAAGATTTTTCAATGCCGAGAACCTCGATCGGAGAGTAAAAAAGGCGTAAGGTTCACATTGGTGAAAAATTAAAATTGGATATACCGGGATAGGATTCGAGTTACTAGAACAAGGGCCAAACCAACCACCTAAGAATGGAATCGTCGAGCGAAAACACTTGAAAACCTCCTAGAAACAGTTTTTCCTGCCACCAGACCTTTCTTCATCAATTAGGAATCTGATGCCGTCACTAAACACATTCCTTAGATTATAGCAATTTGTTGAGTGTTTTTTTTTTTTGCTGTCTAATCCAAATATAAATCACCATTGCCCTTGATTTTCTTAACTGTATATCTCTTAAATGTCAACATATACACGTGTGATTTAGTTTTCGAAGATTTTTCAATGCCGAGAACCTCGATCAGAGAGTAAAAAAGGCGTAAGGTTCACAATGGTGTAAAATTAAAATGGGATATACCGGGCTAGGATTCGAGTTACAGGAACAAGGGCCAAACCAACCACCCAAGAATGGAATCGTCGAGCGAAAACACTTGACAACCTTCTAGAAGCAGCTTTTCTTGCCACCAGACCTTTCTCTATCAATTAGAAATCTGATGCCGTCACTAAACATATTCCTTAAATTGTAGCCATTTGTTGAGTGTTTTTTTTTTGGTGTCTAATCCGCATATATATCACCATTGCCCTTGATTTTCTTGACTGTATATCTCATAAATGTCAACATATACACGTGTGATTTAGTTTACGAAGATTTTTCAATGTCGAGAACCTCGATCAGAGAGTAAAAAAGGCGTAAGGTTCACAATGGTGTAATATTAAAATGGGATATACCGGGCTAGGAATCGAGTTACAGGAACAAGGGCCAAACCAACCAACCATGAATGGAATCGTCGAGCGAAAATACTTGACAACCTCCTTGAAGCAGCTATTCTTGCCACCAGACCTTTCTCCACCAATTTGAAATCTGATGCCGTCACTAAACACATTCCTTAAATTGTAGCCATTTGTTGAGTGTTTTTTTTTGTGTCTAATCCGCATATATATCACCATTCCCTTGATTTTCTTGACTGTATATCTCTTAAATGTAAACATATACACGTGTGATTTAGTTTACGAAGATTTTTCAAAGCCGAGAATCTCGATCAGAGAGTAAGAAAGGCGTAAGGTTCACAATGGTGTAAAAGTAAAATGGGATATACCGGCTAGGATACGAATTACCTGAACAAGTGCCAAACCAACCACCAAAGAATGGAATCGTCGAGCGAAAATACTTGACAACTTCCTAGAACCAGCTTTTCTTGCCACCAGACCTTTCTCCATCAATTAGGAATCTGATGCCGTCACTAAACACATTCCTTAAATTGTAGCCATTTGTTGAGTGTTTTTTTTTTTGTGTCTAATTCGCATATATATCACCATTGCTCTTGATTTTCTTGACTGTATATCTCTTAAATGTCAACATATACACGTGTGATTTAGTTTACAAAGATTTTGCAATGCCGAGAACCTCGATCAGAGAGTAAAAAAGGCGTAAGGTTCACAATGGTGAAAAATTAAAATGGGATATACCGGGCTAGGATTCGAGTTACTAGAACAAGGGCCAAACCAACCACCTAAGAATGGAATCGTTGAGCGAACACACTTGAAAACCTCCTAAAAACAGCTTTTCTTGCCACCAGACCTTTCTCCATCAATTACGAATCTGATGCCGTCACTAAACACATTCCTTAAATTATAGCCATTTGTTGAGTGTTTTTTTTTTTTGGTGTCTAATCCGCATATATATCACCATTGCCCTTGATTTTCTTGACTGTATATCTCTTAAATCTAAAAATATACACGTGTGATTTAGTTTTCGAAGATTTTTCAATGTCGAGAACCTCGATCAGAGAGTAAAAAAGGCGTAAGGTTCACTATGGTGTAAAATTAAAATGGGATATACCGGGCTAGATTTCGAGTTACAGGAACAAGGGCCAAACCAACCACCTAAGAATGGAATCGTCGAGCGAAAACACTTGACAACCTCCTAGAAGCAGCTTTTCTTGCCACCAGACCTTTCTCCATTAATTAGAAATCTGATGCCGTCACTAAACATATTCCTTAAATTGTAGCCATTTGTTGAGTGTTTTTTTTTGTGTCTAATCCGCATATATATCACCATTGCCCTTGATTTTCTTGACTGTATATCTCATAAATGTCAACATATACACGTGTGATTTAGTTTACAAAGATTTTTCAATGTCGAGAACCTCGATCAGAGAGTAAAAAAGGCGTAAGGTTCACAATGGCGTAAAATTAAAATGGGATATACCGGGCTAGGATCCGAGTTACAGGAACAAGGGCCAAACCAACCACCTAAGAATGGAATCGTCGAGCGAAAACACATGACAACCTCCTAGAAGCAGCTTTTCTTGCCACCAGATCTTTCTCCATCAATTAGGAATCTGATGCCGTTAGTAAACACATTCATTAAATTGTAGCCATTTGTTGAGTGTTTTTTTTGGTGTCTAATCAGGATATATATCACCATTGCCCTTGATTTTCTTGACTGTATATCTCTTAAATCTGAAAATATACACGTGTGATTTAGTTTATGAATATTTTTCAATGCCGAGAACCTCGATCAGAGAGTAAAAAAGGCGTAAGGTTCACAATGGTGTAAAATTAAAATGGGATATACCGGGCTAGGATTCGAGTTACAGGAACAAGGGCCAAACCAACCACCCAAGAATGGAATCGTCGAGTGAAAACACTTGACAGCCTCCTACAAGCAGCATTTCTTGCCACGAGACCTTTCTCCATCAATTAGGAATCCGATGCCGTCACTAAGCACATTCCTAAAATTGTAGTCATTTGTTGAGTGTTTTTTTTTCTGTCTAATCCGCATATATATTACCATTGCCCTTGATTTTCTTGACTGTATATCTCTTAAATGTCAACATATACACGTGTGATTTAGTTTACGAAGATTTTTCAATGCCCAGAACCTCGATCAGAGAGTAAAAAAGGCTTAAGGTTCATAATGGTGTAAAATTAAAATGGGATATACCGGGCTAGGATTCGAGTTACAGGAACAAGGGCCAAACAAACAACCCAAGAATGGAATTGTCGAGCGAAAACACTTGACAACTCCTAGAAGCAGCTTTTCTTGCCACCAGACCTTTCTCCATCAATTAGGAATCTGATGTCGTCACTAAACACATTACTTAAATTGTAGCCATTTGTTGAGTGTTTTTTTTTTGTGTCTAATCCGCATATATATCACCATTGCTCTTGATTTTTTTGACTGTATATCTCTTAAATGTCAACATATACACGTGTGATTTAGTTTATAAAGATTTTTGAATGTCGAGAACCTCGATCAGAGAGTAAAAATGGCGTAAGGTTCACAATGGTGTAAAATTAAAATGGGATATACTGGGCTAGGATTCGAGTTACAGGAACAAGGGCCAAACCAACCGGCCAAGAATGTAATCGTCGAGCGAAAACACTTGACAACCTCCTAGAAGCAGCTTTTCTTGCCACCAGACCTTTCTCCATCAATTAGGAATCTGATGCCGTCACTAAACACATTCCTTAAATTGTAGCCATTTGTTGAGTGTTTTTTTTTTGTGTCTAATCCGAATATATATTACCATTGCCCTTGATTTTCTTGACTGTATATCTCTTAAATGTCAACATATACACGTGTGATTTAGTTTACGAGGATTTTTCAATGCCGAGAACCTCGATTAGAGAGTAGAAAAGGCGTAAGGTTCACAATGGTGTAAAATTAAAATGGGATATACCGGGCTAGGGGCCAAACCAACCACCTAAGAATGGAATCGTCGAGCGAAAACACTTTACAACCTCCTAGAAGCAGCTTTTCTTGCCACCAAACCTTTCTCCATCAATTAGGAATCTGATGCCGTCACTAAACACATTCCTTAAATTGTAGCCATTTGTTAAGTGTTTTTTTTTTTGGTGTCTAATCTGCATATATATCACCATTACCCTTGATTTTCTTGACTGTATATCTCTTAAATGTCAACATATACACGTGTTATTTAGTTTTCGAAGATTTTTCAATGCCGAGAACCTCGATCAGAGAGTAAAAAGGCTTAAGGTTCATAATGGTGTAAAATTAAAATGGGATATACCGGGCTAGGATTCGAGTTACAGGAACAAGGGCCAAACAAACAACCCAAGAATGGAATTGTCGAGCGAAAACACTTGACAACTCCTAGAAGCAGCTTTTCTTGCCACCAGACCTTTCTCCATCAATTAGGAATCTGATGTCGTCACTAAACACATTACTTAAATTGTAGCCATTTGTTGAGTGTTTTTTTTTTTGTGTCTAATCCGCATATATATCACCATTGCTCTTGATTTTTTTGACTGTATATCTCTTAAATGTCAACATATACACGTGTGATTTAGTTTATAAAGATTTTTGAATGTCGAGAACCTTGATCAGAGAGTAAAAATGGCGTAAGGTTCAGAATGGTGTAAAATTAAAATGGGATATACCGGGCTACGATTCGAGTTACAGGAACAAGGGCCAAACCAACCGGCCAAGAATGTAATCGTCGAGCGAAAACACTTGACAACCTCCTAGAAGCAGCTTTTCTTGCCACCAGACCTTTCTCCATCAATTAGGAATCTGATGCCGTCACTAAACACATTCCTTAAATTGTAGCCATTTGTTGAGTGTTTTTTTTGTGTCTAATCCGCATATATATCACCATTGCCCTTGATTTTCTTGACTGTATATCTCTTAAATGTCAACATATACACGTGTGATTTAGTTTACGAGGATTTTTCAATGCCGAGAACCTCGATCAGAGAGTAGAAAAGGCGTAAGGTTCACAATGGTGTAAAATTAAAATGGGATATACCGGGCTAGGGGCCAAACCAACCACCTAAGAATGGAATCGTCGAGCGAAAACACTTTACAACCTCCTAGAAGCAGCTTTTCTTGCCACCAAACCTTTCTCCATCAATTAGGAATCTGATGCCGTCACTAAACACATTCCTCAAATTGTAGCCATTTGTTAAGTGTTTTTTTTTTGGTGTCTAATCTGCATATATATCACCATTACCCTTGATTTTCTTGACTGTATATCTCTTAAATGTCAACATATACACGTGTTATTTAGTTTTCGAAGATTTTTCAATGCCGAGAACCTCGATCAGAAAGTAAAAAAGGCGTAAGGTTCACAATGGTGAAAAATTACAATGGGATATACCGGGCTAGGATTCGAGTTACAGGAACAAGGGCCAAACCAACCACATAAGAATCGAATCGTCGAGTGAAAACACTTGACAACCTCCTACAAGCAGCTTTTCTTGCCACCAGACCTTTCTCCATCAATTAGGAATCTGATGACGTCACTAAACACATTCCTTAAATTGTAGCCATTTGTTGAGTGTTTTTTTTTTTTTTTTTTCTAATCCGCATATATATCACCATTGCCCTAGATTTTATTGACTATATATCTCTTAAATGTCAACATATACACGTGTGATTTAGTTTACGAAGATTTTTCAATGCCGAGAACCTCGATCAGAGAGTAAAAAAGGCGTAAGGTTCACAATGGTGTAAAATTAAAATGGGATATTCCGGGCTAGGATTCTAGTTACAGGAACAAGGGCCAAACCAACCACCCAAGAATGGAATCGTCGAGCGAAAACACTTGACAACCTCCTAGAAGCAGCTTTTCTTGCCACCACACCTTTCTCCATCAATTAGGAATCTGATGCCGTCACTAAACACATTCCTTAAATTGTAGCCATTTGTTGAGTTTTTTTTTTGGTGTCTAATCCGAATATATATCACAATTGCCCTTGATTTTCTTAACTGTATATCTCTTAAATGTCAACATATATACACGTGTGATTTAGTTTGCGAAGATTTTTCAATGACGAGAACCTCGATCAGAGAGTAAAAAAGGCGTAAGGTTCACAATGGTGTAAAATTAAATTGGGATATACCGGGCTAGGATTCGAGTTACAGGAACCAGGGCCAAACCAACCACCCAAGAATGGAATCATCGAGCGAAAACACTTGACAACCTCCTAGAAGCAGCTTTTCTTGCGACCAGACCTTTCTCCATCAATTAGGAATATGATGCCGTCACTAAACACATTCCTTAAATTGTAGCCATTTGTTGAGAGTTTTTTTTGGTGTCTAATCCGCATATATATCACCATTGCCCTTGACTTTCTTGACTGTATATCTCTTAAATGTCAACATATACACGTGCAATTTAGTTTATGAAGATTTTTCAATGCCGAGAACCTCGATCCAAGAGTAAAAAAGGCGTAAGGTTCACAATAGTGTAAAATTAAAATGGGATATTCCGGGCTAGGATTCGAGTTACAGGAACAAGGGCCAAACCAACCACCCAAGAATGTTATCGTCGAGTGAAAACACTTGACAACCTCCTAGAAGCAGCTTTTCTTGCCACCAGACCTTTCTCCATCAATTAGGAATCTGATGCCGTCACTAAACACATTCCTTAAATTGTAGCCATTTGTTGAGTGTTTTTTTTTTGGTCTCTAATCCGCATATATATCACCAATGCCCTTGATTTTCTTGACTGTATATGTCTTAAATGTTAACATATAAACGTGTGATTTAGTTTACGAAGATTTTTCAATGCCGAGAACCTCGATCAGAGAGTAAAAAAGGCGTAAGGTTCACAATGGTGTAAAATTAAAATGGGATATACCTGGCTAGGATTCTAGTTACAGGAACAAGGGCCAAACCAACCACCCAAGAATGGAATCGTCGAGCGAAAACACTTGACAACCTCCTAAAAGCAGCTTTTCTTGCCACTAGACCTTTCTCCATCAATTAGGAATCTGATGCCGTCACTAAACACATTCCTTAAATTGTAGCCATTTATTGAGTGTTTTTTTTTTTGCTGTCTAATCCGAATATATATCACCATTGCCCTTGGTTTTCTTAACTGTATATCTCTTAAATGTCAACATATACACGTGTGATTTAGTTTACGAAGATTTTTCAATTCCGAGAACCTCGATCAGAGAGTAAAAAAGGCGTAAGGTTCACAATGGTGTAAAATTAAAATGGGATATACCGGGCTAGGATTCGAGTTACAGGAACAAGGGCCAAACCAACCACTCAAGAATGGAATCGTCGAGCGAAAACACTTGACAACCTCCTAGAAGCAGCTTTTCTTGCCACCAGACCTTTCTCCATCAATTAGAAATCTGATGCCGTCACTAAAGATATTCCTTAAATTGTAGCCATTTGTTGAGTGTTTTTTTTTTTTGTCTAATCCGCATATATATCACCATTGCCCTTGATTTTCTTGACTGTATATCTCTTAAATGTCAACATATACACGTGTGATTTAGTTTACGAAGATTTTTCAATGCCGAGAACCTTGATCAGAGAGTAAAAAAGGCGTAAGGTTCACAATGTGTAAAATTAAAATGGGATATACCGGGCTAGGATTCGAGTTACAGGAACATTGGCCAAACCAACCACCCAAGAATGGAATCGTTGAGCGAAAACACTTGACAACCTCCTAGAAGCAGCTTTTCTAACCACCAGACCTTTCTCCATCAATTAGGAATCTGATGCCGTCACTAAACACATTCCTTAAATTGTAGCCATTTGTTGAGTGTTTTTTTTTTTGGTGTCTAATCCGCATATATATCACCATTTCCCTTGATTTTCTTGATTGTATATCTCTTAAATGTCAACATATACACGTGTGATTTAGTTTACGAAGATTTTTCAATGCCGAGAACCTCGATCAGAGAGTAAAAGAGGCGTAAGGTTCACAATGGTGAAAAATTCAAATGGGATATACCGGGCTAGGTTTCGAGTTACAGGAACAAGGGACCAACCAACCACATAAGAATGGAATCGTCGAGTGAAAACACTTGACAACCTCCTAGAAGCAGCTTTTCTTGCCACCAGACCTTTCTCTATCAATTAGGAATCTGATGACGTCACTAAACACATTCCTTAAATTGTAGCCATTTGTTGAGTTTTTTTTTGGTGTCTAATCCGAATATATATCACAATTGCCCTTGATTTTCTTAACTGTATATCTCTTAAATGTCAACATATATACACGTGTGATTTAGTTTGCGAAGATTTTTCAATGACGAGAACCTCGATCAGAGAGTAAAAAAGGCGTAAGGTTCACAATGGTGTAAAATTAAAATGGGATATACCGGGCTAGGATTCGAGTTACAGGAACAATGGCCAAACCAACCACCCAAGAATGGAATCGTCGAGCGAAAACACTTGACAACCTCCTAGAAGCAGCTTTTCTTGCCACCAGACCTTTCTCCATCAATTAGGAATCTGATGCCGTCACTAAACATATTCCTTAAATTGCAGCCATTTGTTGAGTGTTTTTTTTTGTGTCTAATCCGCATATATATCACCATTGCGCTTGATTTTCTAGACCGTATATCCCTTAAATATCAACGTATACACGTGGGATTTAGTTTACGAATATTTTTCAATGCCGAGAACCTCGATCAGAGAGTAAAAAAGGCGTAAGGTTCACAATGGCGTAAAATTAAAATGGGATATACCGGGCTAGGATTCGTGTAATAGGAACAAGGGCCAAAGCACCCACCCAAGAATGGAATCGTCGAGCGAAAACACTTGACAACCTCCTAGAAGCAGCTTTTCTTGCCACCAGACCTTTCTCTATCAATTAGGAATTAGGAATCTGATGACGTCACTAAACACATTCCTTAAATTGATGCCATTTGTTGAGTGTTTTTTTGTGTCTAATCCGCATATATATCCCCATTGCCCTTGATTTTCTTGACCGTATGTCTCTTAAATGTCAACATATACACGTGTGATTTAGTTTATGAAGATTTTTCAATGCTGAGAACCTCGATCAGAGAGTAAAAAAGGCGTAAGGTTCACAATGGTGTAAAATTAAAATGGGATATACCGGGCTAGGATTCGATTTACAGGAACAAGGGCCAAACCAACCACCCAAGAATGGAATCGTCGATCGAAAACACATGACAACCTCCTAGAAGAAGCTATTCTTGCCACCAGACCTTTCTCCATCAATTAGGACTCTGATGCCATCACTAAACACATTCCTTACATTGTAGCCATTTGTTGAGTGTTTTTTTTTTTGGTCTCTAATCCACATATATATCACCATTGCCCTTGATTTTCTTGACTGTATATCTCTTAAATGTCAACATATACACGTGTGATTTAGTTTACGAAGATTTTTCAATGACGAGAACCTCGATCAGAGAGTAAAATAGGCGTAAGGTTCACAATGGTGTAAAATTAAAATGGGATATACCGTGCTAGGATTCGAGTTACAGGAACGAGGGCCAAACCAACCACCCATGAATGGAATCGTCGAGCGAAAACACTTGACAACCTCCTAGAAGCAGCTTTTCTTGCCACCAGACCTTTCTCCATCAATTAGGAATCTGATGCCGTCACTAAACACATTCCTTAAATTGTAGCCATTTGTTGAGTGTTTTTTTTGTGTCTAATCCGCGTATATATCACCATTGCCCTTGATTTTCTTGACTGTATATCTCTTAAATGTCAACATATACACGTGTGATTTTGTTTACGAAGATTTTTCAATGCCGAGAACCTCGATCAGAGAGTAAAAAAGGCGTAAGGTTCCCAATGGTGTAAAATTAAAGTGGGATATATCGGGCTAGGATTCGAGTTACAGGAACAAGGGCCAAACCAACCACCCAAGAATGGAATCGTCGAGGGAAAACACTTGACAACCTCCTAGAAGTAGCTTTTCTTGCCGCCAAACCTTTCTCCATCAATTAGGAATCTGATGCCGTCACTAAGCACATTCCTTAAATTGTAGCCATTTGTTAAGTGTTTTTTTGGTGTCTAATCCGCATATATATCACCATTGCCCATGATTTTCATGATTGTATATCTCTTAAATGTCAACATATACACGTGTGATTTAGTTTACCAAGGTTTTTCAATGCCGTTAACCTCGATCAGAGAGTAAAAAAGGCGTAAGGTTCACAATGGTGTAAAATTAAAATGGGATATACTGGGCTAGGATTCGAGTTACAGGAACAATGGCCAAACCAACCACACAAGAATGGAATCGTCGAGCGAAAACACTTGACAACCTCCTAGAGCAGCTTGTCTTGCCACCAGACATTTCTCCATCAATTAGGAATCTGATGCCGTCACTAAACACATTCCTTAAATTGTAGCCATTTGTTGAGTGTTTTTTTTAGTCTAATCCGCATATATATATATATATATATATATATATATATATATATATATATATATATATATAAATATATATATCATCATCGCCCTTCATTTTCTTGACTGTATATCTCTTAAATGTCAACATATACACGTGTGATTTAGTTTACAAGGATTTTTCAATGCCGAGAACCTCGATCAGAGAGTAAAAAAGGCGTAAGGTTCACAATGGTGTAAAATTAAAATGGGATATACTGGGCTAGGATTCGAGTTACAGGAACAATGGCCAAACCAACCACCCAAGAATGGAATCGTCGAGCGAAAACACTTGACAACCTCCTAGAGCAGCTTTTCTTGCCACCAGACATTTCTCCATCAATTAGGAATCGGATTCCGTCACTAAACACATTCCTTAAATTGTAGCCATTTGTTGAGTGTTTTTTTTAGTCTAATCCGCATATATATATATATATATATATCATCATCGCCCTTCATTTTCTTGACTGTATATCTCTTAAATGTCAACATATACACGTGTGATTTAGTTTACGAGGATTTTTCAATGCCGAGAACCTCGATCAGAGAGTAAAAAAGGCGTAAGGTTCACAATGGTGTAAAATTAAAATGGGATATACCGGGCTAGGATTCGAGTTACAGGAACAAGGGCCAAACCAACCACCCAAGAATGGAATCGTCAAGCGAAAACACTTGACAACCTCCTAGACGCAGCTTTTCTTGCCACCAGACCTTTTTTCCATTAATTAGCAATATGATGCCGTCACTAAACACATTTCTTAAATTGTAGCCATTTGTTAAGTGTTTTTTTTTTTTGTGTCTAATCCGCATATATATCACCATTGCCCTTGATTTTCTTGACTGTATATCTGTTAAATGTCAACATATACACGTGTGATTTTGTTTACGAAGATTTTTCAATGCCGAGAACCTCGATCAGAGAGTAAAAAAGGCGTAAGGTTCACAATGGAGTAAAATTACAATGGGATATACCGGGCTAGGATTCGAGTTACAGGAACAATGGCCAAACCAACCACCCAAGAATGGAATCGTCGAGCGAAAACACTTGACAACCTCCTAGAGCAGCTTTTCTTGCCACCAGACATTTCTCCATCAATTAGGAATCTGATGCCGTCACTAAACACATTCCTTAAATTGTAGCCATTTGTTGAGTGTTTTTTTTAGTCTAATCCGCATATATATATATCATCATCGCCCTTCATTTTCTTGACTGTATATCTCTTAAATGTCAACATATACACGTGTGATTTAGTTTACGAGGATTTTTCAATGCCGAGAACCTCGATCAGAGAGTAAAAAAGGCGTAAGGTTCACAATGGTGTAAAATTAAAATGGGATATACCGGGCTAGGATTCGAGTTACAGGAACAAGGGCCAAACCAACCACCCAAGAATGGAATCGTCAAGCGAAAACACTTGACAACCTCCTAGACGCAGCTTTTCTTGCCACCAGACCTTTTTTCCATTAATTAGCAATCTGATGCCGTCACTAAACACATTCCTTAAATTGTAGCCATTTGTTAAGTGTTTTTTTTTGTGTCTAATCCGCATATATATCACCATTGCCCTTGATTTTCTTGACTGTATATCTGTTAAATGTCAACATATACACGTGTGATTTTGTTTACGAAGATTTTTCAATGCCGAGACCTCGATCAGAGAGTAAAAAAGGCGTAAGGTTCACAATGGTGTAAAATTACAATGGGATATACCGGGCTAGGATTCGAGTTACAGGAACAATGGCCAAACCAACCACCCAAGAATGGAATCGTCGAGCGAAAATACTTGACAACCTCCTAGAAGCAGCTTTTCTTGCCACCAGACCTTTCTCCATCAATTAGGAATCTGATGCCGTCACTAAACATATTCCTTAAATTGCAGCCATTTGTTGAGTGTTTTTTTTTTGTGTCTAATCCGCATATATATCACCATTGCGCTTGATTTTCTAGACCGTATATCCCTTAAATATCAACGTATACACGTGGGATTTAGTTTACGAATATTTTTCAATGCCGAGAACCTCGATCATAGAATAAAAAAGGCGTAAGGTTCACAATGGCGTAAAATTAAAATGGGATATACCGGGCTAGGATTCGTGTTATAGGAACAAGGGCCAAAGCACCCACCCAAGAATGGAATCGTCGAGCGAAAACACTTGACAACCTCCTAGAAGCAGCTTTTCTTGCCACCAGACCTTTCTCTATCAATTAGGAATTAGGAATCTGATGACGTCACTAAACACATTCCTTAAATTGATGCCATTTGTTGAGTGTTTTTTTGTGTCTAATCCGCATATATATCCCCATTGCCATTGATTTTCTTGACCGTATGTCTCTTAAATGTCAACATATACACGTGTGATTTAGTTTACGAAGATTTTTCAATGCTGAGAACCTCGATCAGAGAGTAAAAAAGGCGTAAGGTTCACAATGGTGTAAAATTAAAATGGGATATACCGGGCTAGGATTCGATTTACAGGAACAAGGGCCAAACCAACCACCCAAGAATGGAATCGTCGATCGAAAACACATGACAACCTCCTAGAAGAAGCTATTCTTGCCACCAGACCTTTCTCCATCAATTAGGACTTTGATGCCGTCACTAAACACAATCCTTAAATTGTAGCCATTTGTTGAGTGTTTTTTTTGGTGTCTAATCCACATATATATCACCATTGCCCTTGATTTTCTTGACTGTATATCTCTTCAATGTCAACATACACACGTGTGATTTAGTTTACGAAGATTTTTCAATGCTGAGAACCTCGATCAGAGAGTAAAAAAGGCGTAAGGTTCACAATGGTGTAAAATTAAAATGGGATATACCGGGCTAGGATTCGAGTTACAGGAACAAGGGCCAAACCAACCACCCAAGAATGGAATCGACGATCGAAAACACATGACAACCTCCTAGAAGCAGCTATTCTTGCCACCAGACCTTTCTCCATCAATTAGGACTCTGATGCCGTCACTAAACACAATCCTTAAATTGTAGCCATTTGTTGAGTGTTTTTTTTGGTGTCTAATCCGCATATATATCACCATTGCCCTTGATTTTCTAGACTGTATATCACTTAAATATCAACATATACACGTGGGATTTAGTTTACGAAGATTTTTCAATGCCGAGAACCTCGATCAGAGAGTAAAAAAGGCGTAAGGTTCACAATGGTGTAAAATTAAAATGGGATATATCGGGATAGGATTCGAGTTATAGGAACAAGGGCCAAACCACCCACCCAAGAATGGAATCGTCGAGCGAAAACACTTGACAACCTCCTAGAAGCAGCTTTTATAGCCACCAGACCTTTCTCCATCAATTTTGAATCTGATGACGTCACTAAACACATTCCTTAAATTGATGCCATTTGTTGAGTGTTTTTTTTGTTTCTAATCCGCATATATATCACCATTGCCCTTGATTTTCTTGACCGTATATCTCTTAAATGTCAACATATACACGTGTGATTTAGTTTACGAAGATTTTTCAATGCTGAGAACCTCGATCAGAGAGTAAAAAGGCGTAAGGTTCACAATGGTGTAAAATTAAAATGGGATATACCGGGCTAGGATTCGATTTACAGAAACAAGGGCCCAACCAACCACCCAAGAATGGAATCGTCGATTGAAAACACATGACAACCTCCTAGAAGCAGCTATTCTTGCCACCAGACCTTTCTCCATCAATTAGGACTCTGATGCCGTCACTAAACACAATCCTTAAATTGTAGCCATTTGTTGAGTGTTTTTTTTGGTGTCTAATCCGCATATATATCACCATTGCCCTTGATTTTCTTGACTGTATATCTCTTAAATGTCAACATATACACGTGTGATTTAGTTTACGAAGATTTTTCAATGCCGAGAATCACGATCAGAGAGTAAAAAAGGCGTAAGGTTCACAATGGTGTAAAATTAAAATGGGATACACCGGGCTAGGATTCGAGTTACAGAAACAAGGGCCAAACCAACCACCCAAGAATGGAATCGTCGATCGAAAACACATGACAACCTCCTAGAAGCCGCTTTTCTTGCCACCAGACCTTTCTCCATCAATTAGGACCCTGATGCCGTCACTGAACACTTTCCTTAAATTGTAGCCATTTGTTGAGTGTTCTTTTTTGGTGTCTAATCCGCATATATATCACCATTGCCCTTGATTTTGTTGACTGTATATCTCTTAAATGTCAACATATACACGTGTGATTTAGTTTACGAAGATTTTTCAATGCCGAGAACCTCGATCAGAGAGTAAAAAAGGCGTAAGGTTCACAATGGTGTAAAATTAAAATGAGATATACCTGGCTAGGATTCGAGTTATAGGAACAAGGGCGAAACCACCCACTCATGAATGGAATCGTCGAGCGAAAACACTTGAGAACCTCCTAGAAGCAGCTTTTCTTGCCACCAGACCTTACTCCATCAATTAGGAATCTGAAGACGTCACTAAACACATTCCTTAAATTGTCGCCATTTGTTGAGTGTTTTTTTTTGTGTCTAATCCGCATATATATCACCATTGCCCTTGATTTTCTTGACCGTATATCTCTTATTTGTCAACATATACACGTGTGATTTAGTTTACGAAGATTTTTCAATGCTGAGAACCTCGATCAGAGAGTAAAAAAGGTGTAAGGTTCACAATGGTGTAAAATTAAAATGGGATATACCGAGCTAGGATTCGAGTTACAGGAACAAGTGCCAAACCAACCACCCAAGAATGGAATCGTCGATCGAAAACACATGACAACCTCCTAGAAGCAACTTTTCTTGCCACAAGAGCTTTCTCCATCAATTAGGACTCTGATGCCCTCACTAAACACATTCCTTAAATTGTAGCCATTTGTTGAGTGTTTTTTTTTTGTGTCTAATCCGCATATATTTCTTGACTGTATATCTCTTAAATGTCAACATATACACGTGTGATTTAGTTTACCAAGATTTTTCAATGCCGAGCATCTCGATCAGAGAGTAAAAAAGGCGTAAGGTTCACAATAGTGTAAAATTAAAAAGAGATATACCGGGCTAGGATTCGAGTTACAGGAAGAAGGGCAAACCAACCACCCAAGAATGGAATCGTCTAGCAAAAACACTGGACAACCTCCTAGAAGCAGCTTTTCTTGCCACCAGACCTTTCTCTATCAATTAGGAATTAGGAATCTGATGACGTCACTAAACACATTCCTTAAATTGATGCCATTTGTTGAGTGTTTTTTTTGTGTCTAATCCGCATATATATCACCATTGCCCTTGATTTTCTTGACCGTATATCTCTTAAATGTCAACATATACACGTGTGATTTAGTTTACGAAGATTTTTCAATGCTGAGAACCTCGATCAGAGAGTAAAAAGGCGTAAGGTTCACAATGGTGTAAAATAAAAATGGGATATACCGGGCTAGGATTCGATTTACAGGAACAAGGGCCCAACCAACCACCCAAGAATGGAATCGTCGATCGAAAACACATGACAACCTCCTAGAAGCAGCTATTCTTGCCACCAGACCTTTCTCCATCAATTAGGACTCTGATGCCGTCACTAAACACAATCCTTAAATTGTAGCCATTTGTTGAGTGTTTTTTTTGGTGTCTAATCCGCATATATATCACCATTGCCCTTGATTTTCTAGACTGTATATCACTTAAATATCAACATATACACGTGGGATTTAGTTTACGAAGATTTTTCAATGCCGAGAACCTCGATCAGAGAGTAAAAAAGGCGTAAGGTTCACAATGGTGTAAAATTAAAATGGGATATATCGGGATAGGATTCGAGTTATAGGAACAAGGGCCAAACCACCCACCCAAGAATGGAATCGTCGAGCGAAAACACTTGACAACCTCCTAGAAGCAGCTTTTATAGCCACCAGACCTTTCTCCATCAATTTTGAATCTGATGACGTCACTAAACACATTCCTTAAATTGATGCCATTTGTTGAGTGTTTTTTTTGTGTCTAATCCGCATATATATCACCATTGCCCTTGATTTTCTTGACCGTATATCTCTTAAATGTCAACATATACACGTGTGATTTAGTTTACGAAGATTTTTCAATGCTGAGAACCTCGATCAGAGAGTAAAAAGGCGTAAGGTTCACAATGGTGTAAAATTAAAATGGGATATACCGGGCTAAGATTCGATTTACAGAAACAAGGGCCCAACCAACCACCCAAGAATGGAATCGTCGATTGAAAACACATGACAACCTCCTAGAAGCAGCTATTCTTGCCACCAGACCTTTCTCCATCAATTAGGACTCTGATGCCGTCACTAAACACAATCCTTAAATTGTAGCCATTTGTTGAGTGTTTTTTTTGGTGTCTAATCCGCATATATATCACCATTGCCCTTGATTTTCTTGACTGTATATCTCTTAAATGTCAACATATACATGTGTGATTTAGTTTACGAAGATTTTTCAATGCCGAGAATCACGATCAGAGAGTAAAAAAGGCGTAAGGTTCACAATGGTGTAAAATTAAAATGGGATACACCGGGCTAGGATTCGAGTTACAGAAACAAGGGCCAAACCAACCACCCAAGAATGGAATCGTCGATCGAAAACACATGACAACCTCCTAGAAGCCGCTTTTCTTGCCACCAGACCTTTCTCCATCAATTAGGACCCTGATGCCGTCACTGAACACTTTCCTTAAATTGTAGCCATTTGTTGAGTGTTCTTTTTTGGTGTCTAATCCGCATATATATCACCATTGCCCTTGATTTTGTTGACTGTATATCTCTTAAATGTCAACATATACACGTGTGATTTAGTTTACCAAGATTTTTCAATGCCGAGAACCTCGATCAGAGAGTAAAAAAGGCGTAAGGTTCACAATGGTGTAAAATTAAAATGAGATATACCTGGCTAGGATTCGAGTTATAGGAACAAGGGCGAAACCACCCACTCATGAATGGAATCGTCGAGCGAAAACACTTGAGAACCTCCTAGAAGCAGCTTTTCTTGCCACCAGACCTTACTCCATCAATTAGGAATCTGAAGACGTCACTAAACACATTCCTTAAATTGTCGCCATTTGTTGAGTGTTTTTTTTTGTGTCTAATCCGCATATATATCACCATTGCCCTTGATTTTCTTGACCGTATATCTCTTATTTGTCAACATATACACGTGTGATTTAGTTTACGAAGATTTTTCAATGCTGAGAACCTCGATCAGAGAGTAAAAAAGGCGTAAGGTTCACAATGGTGTAAAATTAAAATGGGATATACCGGGCTAGGATTCGATTTACAGGAACAAGGGCCCAACCAACCACCCAAGAATGGAATCGTCGATCGAAAACACATGACAACCTCCTAGAAGCAGCTATTCTTGCCACCAGACCTTTCTCCATCAATTAGGACTCTGATGCCGTCACTAAACACAATCCTTAAATTGTAGCCATTTGTTGAGTGTTTTTTTTGGTGTCTAATCCGCATATATATCACCATTGCCCTTGATTTTCTTGACTGTATATCTCTTAAATGTCAACATATACACGTGTGATTTAGTTTACGAAGATTTTTCAATGCCGAGAATCACGATCAGAGAGTAAAAAAGGCGTAAGGTTCACAATGGTGTAAAATTAAAATGGGATACACCGGGCTAGGATTCGAGTTACAGAAACAAGGGCCAAACCAACCACCCAAGAATGGAATCGTCGATCGAAAACACCTGACAACCTCCTAGAAGCCGCTTTTCTTGCCACCAGACCTTTCTCCATCAATTAGGACCCTGATGCCGTCACTGAATACTTTCCTTAAATTGTAGCCATTTGTTGAGTGTTCTTTTTTGGTGTCTAATCCGCATATATATCACCATTGCCCTTGATTTTGTTGACTGTATATCTCTTAAATGTCAACATATACACGTGTGATTTAGTTTACCAAGATTTTTCAATGCCGAGAACCTCGATCAGAGAGTAAAAAAGGCGTAAGGTTCACAATGGTGTAAAATTAAAATGAGATATACCTGGCTAGGATTCGAGTTATAGGAACAAGGGCGAAACCACCCACTCATGAATGGAATCGTCGAGCGAAAACACTTGAGAACCTCCTAGAAGCAGCTTTTCTTGCCACCAGACCTTACTCCATCAATTAGGAATCTGAAGACGTCACTAAACACATTCCTTAAATTGTCGCCATTTGTTGAGTGTTTTTTTTTTGTGTCTAATCCGCATATATATCACCATTGCCCTTGATTTTGTTGACCGTATATCTCTTAAATGTCAACATATACACGTGTGATTTAGTTTACCAAGATTTTTCAATGCCGAGAATCTCGATCAGAGAGTAAAAAAGGCGTAAGGTTCACAATGGTGTAAAATTAAAAAGAGATATACCGGGCTAGGATTCGAGTTACAGGAAGAAGGGCCAAACCAACCACCCAAGAATGGAATCGTCTAGCGAAAACACTGGACAACCTCCTAGAAGCAGCTTTTCATGCCACCAGACCTTTCTCCATCAATTAGGAATCTGATGCAGTCACTAAACACATCCTTAAATTGTAGCCATTTGTGGAGTGTTTTTTCTTGTGTCTAATCCGCATATATATCACCATTTCCCTTGATTTTCTTGACTGTTATCTCTTAAAAGTCAACATATACACGTGTGATTTAGTTTACGAATATGTTTCAATGCTGAGAACCTCGATCAGAGAGTAAAAAAGGTGTAAGGTTCACAATGGTGTAAAATTAAAATGGGATATATCGGGCTAGGATTCGAGTTACAGGAACAAGGGCCAAACCAACCACCCAAGAATGGAATCGTCGATCGAAAACACATGAAAACCTCCTAGAAGCAGCTTTTCTTGCCACCAGACCTTTCTCCATCAATTAGGACTCTGATGCCTTCACTAAACACATTCCTTAAATTGTAGCCATTTGTTGAGTGTTTTTTTTGGTGTCTAATCCGCATATATATATATCAACATTGCCCTTGATTTTCTTGACTGTATATCTCTTAAATGTCAACATATACACGTGTGATTTTGTTTACGAAGATTTTTCAATGCCGAGAACCTCGATCAAAGAGTAAAAATGGCGTAAGGTTCACAATGGTGTAAAATTAAAATTGGATTTACCGGGCTAGGATTCGAGTTACAGGAACAATGGCCAAACCAACCACCCAAGAATGGAATCATCGAGCGAAAACACTTGACAACCTCCTAGAAGCAGCTTTTCTTGCCACCAGACCTTACTCCATCAATTGGGAATCTGATGCCGTCACTAAACATATTCCTTAAATTGTAACTATTTGTTGAGTGTTTTTTTTGGTGTCTAATCCGCATATATATCACCATTTCCCTTGATTTTCTTGACTGTATATCACTTAAATGTCAACATATACACGTAGTATTTAGTTTACGAAGATTTTTCAATGCCGAAAACCTCGATCTGAGAGTAAAAAAGGCGTAAGGTTCACAATGGTGTAAAATTAAAATGGGATATACCGGGCTACGATTCGAGCTACAGGAATAAGGGCCAAACCAACCACCCAAGAATGGAATCGTCGAGCGAAAACACTTGACAACCTCCTAGATGCAGCTTTTCTTGCCACAAAGACCTTTCTCCATCAATTAGGAATCTGATGCCGTTACTAAACACATCCTTAAATTGTAGCCATTTGTTGAGTGTTTTTTTTTGTGTCTAATCCGCATATATATCAACATTTCTCTTGATTTTCTTGACTGTATATCTCTTAAATGTCAACATATACACGTGTGATTTTGTTTACGAAGATTTTTCAATGCCGAGAACTTCGATCAGAGAGTAAAAAAGGCGTAAGGTTCACAATGATGTAAAATTAAAATGGGATTTATCGGGCTAGGATTCGAGTTACAGGAACAATGGCCAAACCAACCACCCAAGAATGGAATCGTCGAGCAAAAACACTTGACAACCTCCTAGAAGCAGCTTTTCTTGCCACCAGACCTTTCTCCATCAATTAGGAATCTGATGCCGTCACCAAACATATTCCTTAAATTGTAACCATTTGTTGAGTGTTTTTTTGGTGTCTAATCCGCATATATATCACCATTTCCCTTGATTTTCTTGACTGTATATCACTTAAATGTCAACATATACACGTGGGATTTAGTTTATAAAGATTTTTCAATGCCGAGAACCTCGATCAGAGAGTAAAAAAGGCGTAAGGTTCACAATGGTGTAAAATTAAAATCGGATATACCGGGCTAGGATTCGAGTTATAGGAACAAGGGCTAAATCACCCACCCAAGAATGGAATCGTCGAGCGAAAACACTTGACCACCTTCTAGAAGCAGTTTTTCTTGCCACCAGACCTTTCTCCATCAATTAGGTATCTGATGACGTCCCTAAACACATTCCTTAAATTCTTGCCATTTGTTGAGTGTTTTTTTTGGTGTATAATCCGCATATATATCACCATTGCCCTTGATTTTCTTGACTGTATATCTCTTAAATGTCAACATATACACGTGTGATTTAGTTTACCAAGATTTTTCAATGCCGAGAATCTCGATCAGAGAGTAAAAAAGGCGTAAGGTTCACAATGGTGTAAAATTAAAATGGGATATACCGGTCTAGGATTCGAGTTATAGGAACAAGGGCCAAACCACCCACCCAAGAATGGAATCACCGAGCGAAAACACTTGACAACCTCCTAGAAGCAGTTTTTCTGACCACCAGACCTTTCTCCATCAATTAGGACTCTGATGCCTTCACTAAACACATTCCTTAAATTGTAGCCATTTGTTGAGTTTTTTTTTGGTGTCTAATCCGCACATATATCACCATTGCCCTTGATTTTCTTGACTGTATATCTCTTAAATGTCAACATATACACGTGTGATTTTGTTTACGTAGATTTTTCAATGCCGAGAACCTCGATCAGAGAGTAAAAAAGGCGTAAGGTTCACAATGGTGTAAAATTAAAATGGGATATACCGGGCTAGGATTCGAGTTACAGGAATAAGGGCCAAACCAACCACCCAAGAATGGAATCGTCGAGCGAAAACACTTGACAACCTCCTAGAAGCAGCTTTTCTTGCCACCAGACCTTTCTCCATCAATTAGGAATCTGATGACGTCACTAAACACATTCCTTAAATTGTAGCCATTTGTTGAGTGTTTTTTTGTGTAAAAAGCCGTAAGGTTCACAATGGCATAAAATTGAAATGAGATATACCGGGCTAGGATTCGAGTTACAGGAAGAAGGGCCAAACCAACCACCCAAGAATGGAATCGTCGAGCGAAAACACTTCACAACCTCCTAAAAGCATCTTTTCTTGCCACCAGACCTTTCTCCATCAATTAGGAATCTAATGCCGTCACTAAAAACATCCTTAAATTGTATCCATTTGTTGAGTGTTTTTTCTTGTGTCTAATCCGCATATATATCACCATTTCCCTTTATTTTCTTGACTGTTATCTCTTAAATGTCAACATATACACGTGTGATTTAGTTTACGAATATTTTTCAATGCCGAGAACCTCGATCAGAGAGTAAAAAAGGCGTAAGGTTCACAATGGTGTAAAATTAAAATGGGATATACCGGGCTTGGATTCGAGTTACAGGAATAAGGGCCAAACCAACCACCCAAGAATGGAATCGTCGAGCGAAAACACTTGACAACCTCCTAGAAGCAGCTTTTCTTGCCACCAGACCTTTCTCCATCAATTAGGAATCTGATGCCGTCACTAAACATATCCTTAAATTGTAGCCATTTGTTGAGTGTTTCTTTTGGTGTCTAATCCGCATATATATCACCATTTCCCTTGATTTTCTTGATTGTATATCTCTTAAATGTCAACATATACTCGTGTGATTTTGTTTACGAAGATTTTTCAATGCCGAGAACCTCGATCAGAGAGTAAAAAAGGCGTAAGGTTCACAACGGTGTAAAATTAAAATGGGATATACCGGGCAAGGATTCGAGTTACAGGAATAAGGGCCAAACCAATCACCCAAGAATGGAATCGTCGAGCGAAAACACTTGACCACCTCCTAGATGCAGCTTTTCTTGCCACCATACCTTTCTCCATCAATTAGGAATCTGATGCCGCACTAAACACATCTTTAAATTGTAGCCATTTGTTGAGTGTTTTTTTTTGTCTAATCCGCATATATATCAATATTTCTCTTGATTTTCTTGACTGTATATCTCTTAAATGTCAACATATACACGTGTGATTTTGTTTACGAAGATTTTTCAATGCCGAGAACCTCGATCAGAGAGTAAAAAAGGCGTAAGGTTCACAATGGTATAAAATTAAAATGGGATTTACCGGGCTAGGATTCGAGTTACAGGAACAATGGCCAAACCAACCACCCAAGAATGGAATCGTCAAGCGAAAACACTTGACAACCTCCTAGTAGCAGCTTTTCTTGCCACCAGACATTTCTCCATTAATTAGGAATCTGATGCCGTCACTAAACATATTCCTTAAATTGTAACCAATTGTTGAGTGTTTTTTTTTTGTGTCTAATCCGCATATATATCACTATTTCCCTTGATTTTCTTGACTGCATATCACTTAAATGTGAACATATACACGTGGGATTTAGTTTACGAAGATTTTTCAATGCCGAGAACCTCGATCAGAGAGTAAAAAAGGCGTAAGGTTCACAATGGTGTAAAATTAAAATGGGATATACCGGGCTAGGATTCGAGTTATAGGAACAAGGGCTAAACCACCCAGCCAAGAATGGAATCGTCGAGCGAAAACACTTGACAACCTCCTAGAAGCAGCTTTTCTTGCCACCAGACCTTTCTCCATCAATTAGGAATCTGATGACGTCACTAAACACATTCCTTAAATTGTAGCCATTTGTTGAGTGTTTTTTTTGGTGTATAATCCGCATATATATCACCATTGCCCTTGATTTTCTTGAGTGTAAATCTCTTAAATGTCAACATATACATGTGTGATTTAGTTTACCAAGATTTTTCAATCCCGAGAATCTCGATCAGAGAGTAAAAAAGGCGTAAGGTTCACATTGGTGTAAAATTAAAAAGAGATATACCGGGCTAGGATACGAGTTACCGGAATAAGGGCCAAACCAACCACCCAAGAATGGAATCGTCGAGCGAAAACACTTGACAGCCTCCTAGATGCAGCTTTTCTTGCCACCAGACCTTTCTCCATCAATTAGGAATTTGATGCCGTCACTAAACACATCCTTAAATTGTAGCCATTTGTTGAATGTTTTTTTGGGTGTCTAATCCGCATATATATCAACTTTTCTCTTGATTTTCTTGACTGTATATCTCTTAAATGTCAACATATACACGTGTGATTTTGTTTACGAAGATTTTTCAATGCTGAGAACCTCGATCAGAGAGTAAAAAAGGCGTAAGGTTCACAATGGTGTAAAATTAAAATGGGATTTACCGGGCTAGGATTCGAGTTACAGGAACATTGGCCAAACCAACCATCCAGGAATGGAATCGTCGAGCGAAAACACTTGACAACATCCTAAAAGCAGCTTTTCTTGCCACCAGACCTTTCTCCATCAATTAGGATTCTGATGCCATCACTAAACATATTCCTTAAATTGTAACCATTTGTTGTGTGTTTTTTTTGGTGTCTAATCCGCATATATATCACCATTTCCCTTGATTTTCTTGACTGTATATCACTTAAATGTCAACATATACACGCGGGATTTAGTTTACGAAGATTTTTCAATGCTGAGAACCTCGATCAGAGAGTAAAAAAGGAGTAAGGTTCACAATGGTGTAAAATTAAAATGGGATATACCGGGCTAGGATTCGAGTTATAGGAACAAGGGCTAAACCACCCACCCAAGAATGGAATCGTCGAGCGAAAACACTTGACAACCTCCTAGAAGCAGCTTTTCTTGCCACCAGACCTTTCTCCATCAATTAGGAATTTGATGACGTCACTAAACACATTCCTTAAATTGTAGCCATTTGTTGAGTGTTTTTTTTGGTGTCTAATCCGCATATATATCACCATTTCCCTTGATTTTCTAGACTGTATATCACTAAAATGTCAACATATACACGTGAGATTTAGTTTACGAAGATTTTTCAATGCTGAGAATCTCGATCAGAGAGTAAAAAAGGCGTAAGGTTCACATTGGTGTAAAATTAAAAAGAGATATACCGGGCTAGGATACGAGTTACCGGAATAAGGGCCAAACCAACCACCCAAGAATGGAATCGTCGAGCGAAAACACTTGACAACCTCCTAGATGCAGCTTTTCTTGCCACCAGACCTTTCTCCATCAATTAGGAATCTGATGCCGTCACTAAACACATCCTTAAATTGTAGCCATTTGTTGAGTGTTTTTTTGGGTGTCTAATCCGCATATATATCAACTTTTCTCTTGATTTTCTTGACTGTATATCTCTTAAATGTCAACATATACACGTGTGATTTTGTTTACGAAGATTTTTCAATGCCGAGAACCTCGATCAAAGAGTAAAAAAGGCGTAAGGTTCACAATGGTGTAAAATTAAAATGGGATTTACCGGGCTATGATTTGAGTTACAGGAACATTGGCCAAACCAACCATCCAAGAATGGAATCGTCGAGCGAAAACACTTGACAACCTCCTAAAAGCAGCTTTTCTTGCCACCAGACCATTCTCCATCAATTAGGAATCTGATGCCATCACTAAACATATTCCTTAAATTGTAACCATTTGTTGTGTGTTTTTTTTGGTGTCTAATCCGCATATATATCACCATTTCCCTTGATTTTCTTGACTGTATATCACTTAAATGTCAACATATACACGTGGGATTTAGTTTACGAAGATTTTTCAATGCCGAGAACCTCGATCAGAGAGTAAAAAAGGCGTAAGGTTCACAATGGTGTAAAATTAAAATGGGATATACCAGGCTAGGATTCGAGTTATAGGAACAAGGGCCAAACCACCCACCCAAGAATGGAATCGTCGAGCGAAAACACTTAACAACCTCCTAGAAGCAGCTTTTCTTGCCACCAGACCTTTCTCCATGAATTAGGAATCTGATGCCGTCACTAAACACATCCTTAAATTGTAGCCATTTGTTGAGTGTTTTTTTTGGTGTCTAATCCGCATATATATCACCATTTCCCTTGATTTTCTAGACTGTATATCACTTAAATGTCAACATATACACGTGAGATTTAGTTTACGAAGATTTTTCAATGCCGAGAATCTCGATCAGAGAGTAAAAAAGGTGTAAGGTTCACATTGGTGTAAAATTAAAAAGAGATATACCGGGCTAGGATACGAGTTACCGGAATAAGGGCCAAACCAACCACCCAAGAATGGAATCGTCGAGCGAAAACACTTGACAACCTCCTAGAAGCAGCTTTTCTTGCCACCAGACCTTTCTCCATCAATTAGGAATCTGATGCCGTCACTAAACATATCCTTAAATTGTAGCCATTTGTTGAGTGTTTCTTTTGGTGTCTAATCCGCATATATATCACCATTTCCCTTGATTTTCTTGATTGTATATCTCTTAAATGTCAACATATACTCGTGTGATTTTGTTTACGAAGATTTTTCAATGCCGAGAACCTCGATCAGAGAGTAAAAAAGGCGTAAGGTTCACAACGGTGTAAAATTAAAATGGGATATACCGGGCAAGGATTCGAGTTACAGGAATAAGGGCCAAACCAATCACCCAAGAATGGAATCGTCGAGCGAAAACACTTGACCACCTCCTAGATGCAGCTTTTCTTGCCACCATACCTTTCTCCATCAATTAGGAATCTGATGCCGCACTAAACACATCTTTAAATTGTAGCCATTTGTTGAGTGTTTTTTTTTGTCTAATCCGCATATATATCAATATTTCTCTTGATTTTCTTGACTGTATATCTCTTAAATGTCAACATATACACGTGTGATTTTGTTTACGAAGATTTTTCAATGCCGAGAACCTCGATCAGAGAGTAAAAAAGGCGTAAGGTTCACAATGGTATAAAATTAAAATGGGATTTACCGGGCTAGGATTCGAGTTACAGGAACAATGGCCAAACCAACCACCCAAGAATGGAATCGTCGAGCGAAAACACTTGACAACCTCCTAGTAGCAGCTTTTCTTGCCACCTGACATTTCTCCATTAATTAGGAATCTGATGCCGTCACTAAACATATTCCTTAAATTGTAACCATTTGTTGAGTGTTTTTTTTTGTGCCTAATCCGCATATATATCACTATTTCCCTTGATTTTCTTGACTGCATATCACTTAAATGTCAACATATACACGTGGGATTTAGTTTACGAAGATTTTTCAATGCCGAGAACCTCGATCAGAGAGTAAAAAAGGCGTAAGGTTCACAATGGTGTAAAATTAAAATGGGATATACCGGGCTAGGATTCGAGTTATAGGAACAAGGGCTAAACCACCCAGCCAAGAATGGAATCGTCGAGCGAAAACACTTGACAACCTCCTAGAAGCAGCTTTTCTTGCCACCAGACCTTTCTCCATCAATTAGGAATCTGATGACGTCACTAAACACATTCCTTAAATTGTAGCCATTTGTTGAGTTTTTTTTTTGTGTATAATCCGCATATATATCACCATTGCCCTTGATTTTCTTGAGTGTAAATCTCTTAAATGTCAACATATACATGTGTGATTTAGTTTACCAAGATTTTTCAATCCCGAGAATCTCGATCAGAGAGTAAAAAAGGCGTAAGGTTCACATTGGTGTAAAATTAAAAAGAGATATACCGGGCTAGGATACGAGTTACCGGAATAAGGGCCAAACCAACCACCCAAGAATGGAATCGTCGAGCGAAAACACTTGACAGCCTCCTAGATGCAGCTTTTCTTGCCACCAGACCTTTCTCCATCAATTAGGAATTTGATGCCGTCACTAAACACATCCTTAAATTGTAGCCATTTGTTGAATGTTTTTTTGGGTGTCTAATCCGCATATATATCAACTTTTCTCTTGATTTTCTTGACTGTATATCTCTTAAATGTCAACATATACACGTGTGATTTTGTTTACGAAGATTTTTCAATGCCGAGAACCTCGATCAGAGAGTAAAAAAGGCGTAAGGTTCACAATGGTGTAAAATTAAAATGGGATTTACCGGGCTAGGATTCGAGTTACAGGAACATTGGCCAAACCAACCATCCAAGAATGGAATCGTCGAGCGAAAACACTTGACAACATCCTAAAAGCAGCTTTTCTTGCCACCAGACCTTTCTCCATCAATTAGGAATCTGATGCCATCACTAAACATATTCCTTAAATTGTAACCATTTGTTGTGTGTTTTTTTTGGTGTCTAATCCGCATATATATCACCATTTCCCTTGATTTTCTTGACTGTATATCACTTAAATGTCAACATATACACGCGGGATTTAGTTTACGAAGATTTTTCAATGCTGAGAACCTCGATCAGAGAGTAAAAAAGGAGTAAGGTTCACAATGGTGTAAAATTAAAATGGGATATACCGGGCTAGGATTCGAGTTATAGGAACAAGGGCTAAACCACCCACCCAAGAATGGAATCGTCGAGCGAAAACACTTGACAACCTCCTAGAAGCAGCTTTTCTTGCCACCAGACCTTTCTCCATCAATTAGGAATTTGATGACGTCACTAAACACATTCCTTAAATTGTAGCCATTTGTTGAGTGTTTTTTTTGGTGTCTAATCCGCATATATATCACCATTTCCCTTGATTTTCTAGACTGTATATCACTTAAATGTCAACATATACACGTGAGATTTAGTTTACGAAGATTTTTCAATGCTGAGAATCTCGATCAGAGAGTAAAAAAGGCGTAAGGTTCACATTGGTGTAAAATTAAAAAGAGATATACCGGGCTAGGATACGAGTTACCGGAATAAGGGCCAAACCAACCACCCAAGAATGGAATCGTCGAGCGAAAACACTTGACAACCTCCTAGATGCAGCTTTTCTTGCCACCAGACCTTTCTCCATCAATTAGGAATCTGATGCCGTCACTAAACACATCCTTAAATTGTAGCCATTTGTTGAGTGTTTTTTGGGTGTCTAATCCGCATATATATCAACTTTTCTCTTGATTTTCTTGACTGTATATCTCTTAAATGTCAACATATACACGTGTGATTTTGTTTACGAAGATTTTTCAATGCCGAGAACCTCGATCAAAGAGTAAAAAAGGCGTAAGGTTCACAATGGTGTAAAATTAAAATGGGATTTACCGGGCTAGGATTTGAGTTACAGGAACATTGGCCAAACCAACCATCCAAGAATGGAATCGTCGAGCGAAAACACTTGACAACCTCCTAAAAGCAGCTTTTCTTGCCACCAGACCATTCTCCATCAATTAGGAATCTGATGCCATCACTAAACATATTCCTTAAATTGTAACCATTTGTTGTGTGTTTTTTTTGGTGTCTAATCCGCATATATATCACCATTTCCCTTGATTTTCTTGACTGTATATCACTTAAATGTCAACATATACACGTGGGATTTAGTTTACGAAGATTTTTCAATGCCGAGAACCTCGATCAGAGAGTAAAAAAGGCGTAAGGTTCACAATGGTGTAAAATTAAAATGGGATATACCAGGCTAGGATTCGAGTTATAGGAACAAGGGCCAAACCACCCACCCAAGAATGGAATCGTCGAGCAAAAACACTTAACAACCTCCTAGAAGCAGCTTTTCTTGCCACCAGACCTTTCTCCATGAATTAGGAATCTGATGCCGTCACTAAACACATCCTTAAATTGTAGCCATTTGTTGAGTGTTTTTTTTGGTGTCTAATCCGCATATATATCACCATTTCCCTTGATTTTCTAGACTGTATATCACTTAAATGTCAACATATACACGTGAGATTTAGTTTACGAAGATTTTTCAATGCCGAGAATCTCGATCAGAGAGTAAAAAAGGTGTAAGGTTCACATTGGTGTAAAATTAAAAAGAGATATACCGGACTAGGATACGAGTTACCGGAATAAGGGCCAAACCAACCACCCAAGAATGGAATCGTCGAGCGAAAACACTTGACAACCTCCTAGATGCAGCTTTTCTTGCCACCAGACCTTTCTCCATCAATTAGGAATCTGATGCCGTCACTAAACACATCCTTAAATTGTAGCCATTTGCTGAGTGTTTTTTTGGGTGTCTAATCCGCATATATATCAACTTTTCTCTTGATTTTCTTGACTGTATATCTCTTAAATGTCAACATATACACGTGTGATTTTGTTTACGAAGATTTTTCAATGCCGAGAACCTCGATCAGAGAGTAAAAAAGGCGTAAGGTTCACAATGGTGTAAAATTAAAATGGGATTTACCGGGCTAGGATTCGAGTTACAGGAACATTGGCCAAACCAACCATCCAAGAATGGAATCGTCGAGCGAAAACACTTGACAACATCCTAAAAGCAGCTTTTCTTGCCACCAGACCTTTCTCCATCAATTAGGAATCTGATGCCATCACTAAACATATTC
>JARYGA010057123.1:0-20669 GCA_030545235.1 Helianthus tuberosus | reverse complement strand
CTTTTGTAAAGGTGGTGGACTTGTGACATATCGGATTTTCATGAAAAAACAAGATCGGCTACGAGATTACCACTAAGACTTAATGAAAAAAGTGGTTTAATGGTGGATTTAAACCCAAAGAGAAAAGGATTGGGCCTTAAGCCCTTACTATATAATGCATAGAGAGGAAACCCTAACTATAATCACCACCTTCATCAAATTTCTAAAGAGAGAAAGTTGGTGAACTTGTGATTCAAGTGAAGATTTTGAAGTAATTGAAGCTTGGAAGTTATTCCTCTTTGATTCTTAATCACCCCAGCTACAAATTGTTCAAGATTCAGGCAACATTCGATCCAAGATCTATGTTTTGTTGTTTTTAGGGTTTTTCGATTGATTTAGGGTTTATAGCTCAAAGATCGGATTTTTACATCTTTCTGGAACTAAAAACCATGAATCTTGCTACATGGGAGTCAAACAAACGTTTTTGTAACACCCACATCCCATCATAAGCTCTAGGGAGTGTTACGCGTCAGATATACAGAACACATAGTCATTAGAGAATTTATAACGGAAGCTTTGAACTTTAATTAAAAATTAAAGAGTGTTATACATATGTATTATTATACAATAATATTTTCATTAGTTAAACTAGACTAGAGATCTAAATCTTCGACAGCCCTCTAGACCTCTATCTCCTCATAAGCGAGTCCCATTGATTGCAATTCCTGCAATCACATGGCACCTAAGATGTGTTCCCTAAAAATATTTGGGACTCAGCATAAACTGGTGAGTTCATGAACATAAATGATCTTATTCAAAACGTATTTTTTTATCGACTATAACATCAATCAGATATAATCATGGCAAACAGATAAGAACAGAGTAAGCACAATATGTGCACATAACCAGGCTACGTATACAAACTCTACTGGCTAAATTAGATACATACAATCAGCCCTCAATCATTGTCACATATCACAGATGCTATACATAGTCGATTCCATACTTATTACCCATCAGACAAAACATCACATCTCGTTTAGAAACCGTTCAAAGGAACTCACCTTGCTAGCTTGTAGTTCTTGAGCCTTCAGATAATTAAGTTTCTTGTAAGTCTATAGTTCTGATTTAGCAGGCCTCCTGATTCTAAGTCTTCTGATAGTTAAGCATCTAGTTATAATTCTGAATGTTCTAGTAATTAAGCATCTATTTTGATAGTAAGTGTAGAGTTCTTAGCTTTCTGATAGCTAAACATTTAGTTTAACAGAGTAGAATATGTATTAGTGTAAAACGAAATCAAACCTAACGATGGTCCCGAGATCAGAACCATAACGTAAGTTAACAAAGTATAACCTTATACAGGCAGCACTTTGGTATTCGTTAGTTGGTTCTCTGACCGATCGGACAAAATATCGTATGGGTGATTATCGGTTAGAACACCAACGTATAGAGAGAAGAAGAGAAGGAATAAGCAAGGAAAAATGAATCCTAAGCTTCCTATTTATAGGTAAGGAATACTTACTCCATATAGATCTTCCCCAGGTGTTATCTACCCATATTCATCTTCCCCAGTTGTTATCTACCTATATATACCTTTCCTAGATAAACCATCCCTAGATAAATTTTTCTTAGAAAAACCTTCCTTGCATAAACCTTCCCTAGATATATCTTTCTTAGATAAACATTCATTTGATAAACCTTCCTTAGATATATCTTCCTTATATATACCGTCCTTATATACACCTTCCTTATATGTTATCTACCCCATATATACCTATTTAGATGTTAAGTTATTAAATTTACTTTAACTCTTTAACTAATTAATTTAGTTTAACTGATTAATTAAGTAACTTACTTAGTTGTTAAGTTTCCTTTCCTGTTATGTTTCCTTAGATGTTAAGTTTTCTAACCTATTAAGTTTTCTTTGCCACTACGTTTTCTTAACTACTAAGTTTTCTTAACCGCTAAGTTTTCTTAACCGCCCTCGGGTAAGTTCTAATTAGTGTAAGAAACCAAATTAAAGTTTAATGATAATCACGAGATCAAAATAGCAACGTATAAAGTATCACCTTATTCAGGCAGAACTTCAGCTTTTCGTTGCAAGGGTTTTAGATCAATCGGAGCGGGTATCGTTTCAGCGATTAGGGTTTAATACATTCCCTACGGAGCAGAGTTGCGAGGTTTAGGGGTTCTGGCATTAGAACGACAAAAAGAGAGAAAAAGAAGTATCGATTTCGGATCGAAAAGGTGCAAATGAACAAGTCCCAGACCCGGCCTTTATATAGGCCAAGTGGACCTCTCCCGCGCGTCGCGAGATGAGACAGGACATCTCCCACGTGGCGCCAGGAAGGTCAGTCTCGCCTAAGCTACCACGTGTCCACCTAGGTCTGCCACGTGTCACCACCTCGTGACACGCGTCCTCCGCAGTCTTTTTGTCCAATCACGCGTTTTTATCGATGTCGTGCTGATACTTATCGCATATGCTCGGTTCTTGATTCCAATTGGTTTGGTTTTTAACTGTGAGTTTGATAAGGGTATCTTTGTGAGGGTTGGTTCACCGATCGCAAGTTTTGTCGCACGCACTTGGAGTTTTGATTACTGGTTTATTCGGGACATTTTTGGATTTTATTGACTAGACGACTTGGGATGTTACAGTTTTGGACGTGAAAATTGTATTTTGGATAAATATTTAATGTGTAGGATAAAGTGTAGAAATGTATAGAATAAATTTTGATGTATGTAGGAAAAAATTTTAGTCTGCAGGATAATAGTCTTTATAATTAATTAATTAGGCAAAGATAATATAAATGAGATAAGAGAAAAAACTATTTAATGTTTTACAAATATACCTTTTTTCTTTTTCTTCTCAATTAAATTTTCTTCCAACGTTTTTTGCTTTTAACAAAAATCACACATGTAATATACATGTTTTTGAGGTTTTTGAGGAAAAAAATCAAAAAAGCGCTGACTAGATTTTTTTTGTAAATAAACAAGTTTTTGTGTAGCATATGTTACAATCATGTGTAACATATATTACAGTCGCGTTACACAAAACTAGTTTATTTTTTTTAGATATCCTCTCGCCGCTTTTTTTTTCTTTTGAGTAAATTACAAGTTTTGTTTTTTATGTTTGTGCCAAATTGCAGGCGGTGTCCTTAACGTTTCAAAATCATGCATGTTATGTCCTTTAGACCAACTCAGTCAGACTTTTTTGTTAAATATGGTCATGTGACTTGCACATGAGGGCATCTTTATCATTTTATCTCTCCAGGGACTATTGAGTAAATAACTTATATCAAAGGACTAAATGTGTAAAAAGATTAAAGAATAAGATGGTCTCTCTCTCTCTATCACACACCTCTCCACTCTTTCTCTCTCTCTCTAAAAACCCAGCAACAACCTCCAGCATCACTGTCATGCCTCCTCCGGCCACTGCCCCTTCTCTCTTCTCTCTCTCTCTCTCTCTCTCTCTCTCTCTCACCTGCTGCCACTTCCCACCCCCACCTGCTGCCGACCACCACCACCAGGATAATAACTATCAATCATTGAGGAGAACCTAAAGCCAACTGTAATTGCTTGTTCTAAATTTGTGTTTTGAATATTGACATTCTCTTGACAAAGTATTTCGTCTTCTTTAGCGATGAACCCGAGGTTATTTAGGGCCTGAAGTGATGCATGAGACGCGTAATTAACTGGTGGTGGTGGTAGCGTTATGGTGGTCAGAGTTTCAGAGAAGATTGCTAATTACATCGAGATTATGGTGCTATAAAAATATATGTATAACTCTTCACTTTCTCAATGATTTGTTCCTGTAATCTAAATTCAAAGATTGAGTTTCAATGTTTAGTGAAAATTTGGCTTGATTCTTGGTTCGAGAAACGAAACATATGATATTTCTGATTGATGGAAGAAGAAACAGAGTCGCCTAAGAAGACGACTTGTTGCCGGAATAGTTACTGGAAAGCAGGAAAAAATAAGATTCAGTAGAAATTGGCCGGAAAAGAGAAAAGATTAATCGTCGGAGATCACACTATTTTCCGGAGAGCGTATCAGAATCATGTAAAGAGCCAGGTATGGAACCGCATAAACGACTAAGATTGGGTTGATGAAAACCATTCAGATCCGAGTGTTCTTCAGATCACACCATATTTTTTTAACAAAACACCATACTTTTAAATCGGAAATGACAGTTCTTCAGATACAGGGTTCGTTGATGAAGACCATTCAAATATGACAACCATTGATGAAGTCTGGTCTCAGATCCGACATCATGAAGATCATAAACACCAGATTTTTTAGGGTTTAATTTGGGGAGATGGTGAACTGGGGTTTGATTCGATCATTGTGTGCAAGTTGTTAGGGGGTTAACAATGGTGGATAGTGGTAGATGGTGTAGGGTTGGTGGTGGTGATGAGTGGGAGAGACGTGAAAGAGTTTATAGGTTTTGTTATACTTTTGTAAATGTTTTGTTATTAAAGTAATTCTTTTAATAAAACGGCATGTATTTAATTAATTTACATAATTAGTCCCTTGATATAAGTTATTTACTCAAAAGTACCTTGGGAGATAAATGACAAAGATGCCCTCATGTGCAAGTCACATGACCATATTTAACAAAAACGTCTGACTGAGTTAGGGCTAAAGGCCATAACGTGCAGGATTTTGAAACGTTAAGGATAAAACTCATTAAATTTAAAGGCAAAGAACACCGCCTGTAATTTGTTACAAACATAAAGGACGAAACTTGTAATTTACTTTTTTTTCTTAATACTCTTAAAAACATGGATATTACATGTGAGAGGTTAGAGTTTACAAAGTTTTCTCAATTAATAGCATTTTCTCCCCATATATATATAGGGGACCGCTAAAATGAAAACCACTATCAGTTAAGAGAACTACGAGAATCACTTTCCAACCACTGATCTTTGAAGATGGATGAATGAGATTAAAAGTTATAAAAACAATATTAAATTTTTTTTGTCTTATTATTTTTTTTAATATTTTAATGTTAAAAGGGCAGTTTAGTAAATTTGCTTGTTTTACCTTATTGTATATATTGTTTTTAATTACTTTTTTTGTCTTATTAAATCAATTGTTTTTATTAAAATCAGACTTTTTAATTAAAAAACATTTTAAAATCTGATTTTTTTTACAAAAAACATTTTTGTCAGGATTTTTTTACAAAAAAACGTTTTTACGAGCCGGTTTTTTTACGAACCGTTTTTTACGCCTCGTTTTTTTTGCGCGCCGGTTTTACGCCTGATTTTACGCATTGTTTTTTTTACGCCCGGTTTTACGCGTCGTTTTTACGTCCCGTTTTTACGCACCGTTTTTTACGTCCCGTTTTTATGCACCGTTTTACGTCCTCGTATTCACGCCCCGTATTTACGCGTCATTTTATTACCCGGGTTTTTACGAAACGTTATTTACGCCTCGTTTTCACAAGCCGTTTTTTACACGCCGTTTTTTACACCCCCTTTTTTACGTGCTGTTTTTTTACGCGCAGTTTTTTACACCACGTTTTTTTTTTCACCCCGTATTTACGAGCTGTTTTTTACACACACGTTTTTAAACTTTTTTTACAAAAACTCTTTTTACGGTTTTAAACTTTCTTTTTACAAAAAAAATGTTTTTACAAAAAAAAAACTTTTTTACAAAAACTTTTCTTAACAAAGAACAAAAATTTATACGAAATTTTTTTTACGGTTTTAACCTTTTTTTTACAAAAACTTTTTTTACGCACACGTTTTTAAACTTTTTAAGTTTTTTTTACGAAAACGTTTTTTACGGTTTTAAACTTTTTTTTTACTAAATTTTTTTTACGAAAATTTTTTTTCAAAGAATTTTTTTTCATAAAAACTTTTTTTACAAAATACAAAAATTTATACGAAAACTTTTTTACGGTTTTAACCTTTTTTTACAAAAACTTTTTTACACACGTTTTTAAACTTTTTTACATTTTTTACGAAAACTTTTTTTACGATTTTAAACTTTTTTTAACAAAAACTTTTTTGCAATTTTTTTTACAAAATAACAAAAAGAAGAGAGAGCAATGTGAAGAAAGAGAAATTGAAGAGAGAGAAATTGAAAAAACTTTAAAAAAAGACTTTAATGAGGAGAGAGATATAATTTGATGGTTTTGATTAAATGACTATACTAGCCTAAGACCCCGCGACTTTCGCGGGTGGCTAAACATAAACTAAACACATAAAATAATTTAAACGTACAACCGTTAAACTTTGATTGTTAAACCAAAATATTTTGAGACACTTGAGCAGGTCCCAAAAGTACATCGACTTAATGTTCGTTACACATTAAGTTTTTTTAAACAAAACATATATAGTAATAATTGTTCCAAAACTGTTACCGCACATACGACATGCTTGGTAACGATATTAATTGTTTACTTCTGAAGCCATCTATCAATAGATGCATCCCTAGGGGTTCGGATTAAGAATTCGCAACGTGTTTTGATCCCTATAATATCGCAGCAAGAACTCAGCTCCATTTTCCAACCCAGCCTGCAGCATGAAGTTCCGCCATCCTCTGAAAGCATACCGAGGTTTCCCACGTGCCGTTTCTTGCCGGATCTCTAATGTCATTGAAAACCCGTCCTCGGTTTGAACTACCATCTCATCAAGGACAAACAAATGTACATTTGCTGCAAATGGCTTTGGGAACCGCTGCATTACAGTCCGATAACATAATCAAATTAAATAAATAATAAAAAAATTAAAAACTTCAAAGCGTTACATAATATTAAAATAAAGCATTAAAAATATGAAAAACTTACAAAACTAAAAGATACACACCATGTTAGTTCGTATTGGATGGCTTGATGAACAACGACCGGAATCTGTGGAACGTCAACAAAGTCTGGTTCCAACACAGGATCCGGTTCAATGTCTGGCACATCATGTTCAACGTCTACAATGTCATCTTCCATGTCTTGATTTTCCCCGTCTAATAACAAATCTTCACTAACATCCATCTCTTCTGTGACTTCCTCTTCTTCAACACCAACAATATTGGCAACCTCGGGAACAACAGACTGTATACCATTAGGACGGAAAAGCAGAATGTTGAAAATACGTCTTGCAACCAACTCAAAAACGATTACATCACCTGATATGAGATGAAATTCTTTGGTGATTTGTGAGAAATCTTGAATGAAGTAGTTCGATCCCCAGAGCCTATTCACTTTCACATTCCACATGTATGTACCTCCAAAACGAATTGAAAAGTTATCGTCCAAAGTGTCGGTTTTGAAATACCTGTTCATAAACTCTTTCGGCAACCACTAAATAAAGAATAAATGAAATCGTCAATAAAAAAGGTTAGTTGGTTCTTCATCCTAAGTAATAAAGTATAAATTACCAAGTTAGCGTTCTCGGGAAATAACATCTCTACAAAAAACTTGTTTCTAACACCGGAAAGACAATCAGCCTTAAAATGAGTGAACTTTAGCATCTGAGCATCAACAACATGGAAATCCATAACATCTTTATCCTCCAGACCAACATCACGAACCATAGCAGACCAACCATTCGAGAAACAATACCCAGTGGCAGTAGATTTCACCAAAACAGTCCACTCATTTCCCTCTTCATTTATAATAACTATATGACCAATCGGATAGCCCTTCAAGTTGTCAAACTTATTATACCATAAAGGGAGAGACTGTAAATTACAAACAGGGATTACATTAGTTGATGCTCAGACGCTCGATAGATTACAAATAGCACTTCATTAAAAAACCAATACCTGTTCGGTTTTTGAGGAGTCCGCAATAACAATATAAAATCCTCGGTCCAAAACAAAACCTTGAACCTCATTCTTAATGGATTCCACCATTGGTACGTCAAGTCCGGAATAAGCGACTGAAGACCATTAGGATGGAACAGTTTAATCCTAAAAACATAACCATCAACCAACTCGAAAACAATAACATCGCCAGTTATTAAACATAGATCATTGGAAACTTGAGTAAAATCAACAAAGAAATGGTTGATATCAGAGTCTTCTCATAGTAACTGTCCACGTGTGGTTTTTGTCAAAAACAATAAGAAAATTGTCAAACAGATTATCACCGTTGAAATGCTCTTGCATGAACTCTCTGGGTAACCACTGCAGTTGATTAAAAAACCATTGAATAAGTACAAAATCTAAATCTTTACTGAACATAACAAAAACTGTTTAAAGCATACCAGATTCCGGTTCTCGGGGTGTAATATAACAATGTGGAACTTTGAACCTTGAACCGTGTGTGGATAACTCTTAAAATGAGTTATTCTAAACGTCCATGCATCTATAAGTTCAAATACAACATAGTCTCCATTGTCTACTTGAAGCACATTTATAAGAGCTGACCAACCGTTTGAAAGACAATAACCGTCCATAGACTCCTTGATTGTAACATCAAATATTGCTTTATCATCAGTGATTAACAAAACAGTTCCAATGGGATATCCATCTAAATCATTCAGCTTGTTATACCAAGCTGGTAAAGGCTGCAAACATCATTTAAGTCATTAAATAATAAAAACACAAAAAAATGCTAAATACACATTTCTTAACGGTTATGATGTCACTTAACAATATAATAATATATAAGACGTTATAAACAAACGTATTACCTGTTCTTCTAATTTCCTGTCCTCGATGTAAACAAAAAAACCACGATCTATATCTGTCAAGAAATTTATAATCAACATTAATATAAATAGAATAAGGTTATAAATCCACAACGAACGAAAATAACAAGGCTAAAAAATCATATAAACGTAGGATCTTGAACACTATTCCAAAAAATGCACATTTATTAAAACATTACAGACCCTTTTTTAAAATAAAAATAATAACATTCACTAATAAACAGAAATGTATATTAAAAGTTCTTTTAATCTAATACACATAACCTTAACTGATCTCATACAATGTTTAAAACGTCAAATAATCGTAAAGTATGCGTTTAACAGATCCAGTGACAAATGTTAAAACACTTACGTGGTTGCAAAAACAGGTAATAAAATACATTCAATACTTTTTAAACTTTTTTTACGCACACATTTTTAAACTTTTTAAGTTTTTTTTTACGAAAACGATTTTTACGGTTTTAAACTTTTTTTTTTACCAAAAAATTTTTTCAAAGAAATTTTTTTCATAAAAACTTTTTTTACAAAAGACAATTTTATACGAAAACTTTTTTACGGTTTTAACCTTTTTTTTACAAAAACTTTTTTACACACATTTTTAAACTTTTTTTACATTTTTTACGATTTTAAACTTTTTTTAACAAAAACTTTTTTACAATTTTTTTTTACAAAATAACAAAAAGAAGAGAAAGCAATGTGAAGAAAGAGAAATTGAAGAGAGAGAAATTGAAAAAAAACTTTAAAAAATACTTTAATGAGGAGAGAGACATAATTTGATGGTTTTGATTAAATGATTATATTACCCTTTTAGTTGTCCTTATCTGATTGATAGAGAGTGGTTCTCGCGGTTCTCGCAACTGCAGGTGGTTATATATATATATATATATATATATATATATATATATATATATATATATATATATATATATATATAGGGTTGAATTCATTTCAGAACTCTAAATAACTACAGAACTTTCAGAACTCCTAATAAACAATCATTTTATATATAAGTTTTTGTATTTAGGATCTTTTTATCATCTATTATATGTATTTCTTTGATTACATACATGTTAAAAGTAGTTTACATATGTTTAATTGCCAAAATTATATATATGTGTCATAACTAATTACATATATGTAAAAAAACAAGTTTACATATGTGTAATTATAAAATTACAGATAAAAAATGATAAAATTACTCTTAACATGTATGTAATCGTAAAAATACACATAATAAATGATAAAATTATCATAAACATAAAAATATATAAATAAAAAGATTGTTTATTAGGAGTTCTGTGAGTTCTATAAATATTTATGGTTCTGAAATGATCCTGGCCCTATATATATATATATATATATATATAGTGTGAAATTAATTGGGAAACACTAAAAAAGTGGGAAACAGTAGAACACTTTTAAAAATTTAACTCAACATGTTTAAAATCAATTTTTTTAAAAAAATTTCGACGCTTTTCTTTATAAATACTTGTAGAAGCAATTTTAATAAAAAATCAAAAACTAGAAATATAAAAAAACAGTTAAAAAAAGGCTTAATTTTTTTTTTACAGAAATGATTTTTTTATTGTAATAGTTTCTACCTATTTTTAAAAGAAAAAGCGCTGAAAAAAATTTTAAAAAATTGATTTTTAACATGTTAAGTTAATTTTATAAGATATATTTTTTAAATATTTTTTTATATTTTTTAGTTTTTAATTTATTTATTAAAATGCTTTTACATGTATTTATAAGGGAAAGCGCCGAAATTTTTTTAGAAAAAAGTGTATTTTTAACATGTTAAGTTGAACTTTTAAGAGTGTTCCCCATTCCACACTTTTTTCGTGTTCATCAATGAACTCTCCCATATATATATATATATATATATATATATATATATATATATATATATATATATATATATATGGTTCAAATGAGAAGAAAATTTTTTTGTAAGAACTAAAAAAACAATATTCAACCAATAAGAATAATTCATTTTACTTTATTTAATTTTTGTACATAATATTAGTGTAAGGATATATTGGTAAACTTAGACAGATCATTAATTGTTAATCTTTCTTTTTAATAGCTAACTATACTAAATTTGTAACTTATTTTCATAAAAAGTATATCTTTTCAAAGAAGAAAAAAAATAATTTAATGTGTAGGATAAATTATGAGGTGTGTAGGATGAATTACGAGTTGTGTAGGATAAATTTCAATATGTGTTAGGATAAATTTCAAAAATGTGTAGGATAAATTTTGATGTGACTAGGCAAAAATTTTAGTGTGGAGGATGATAGTCTTTATAACTAATTAATTAGTCAAAGATAATAATAAATGAGATGAGGGAAAAATTATTTAATATTTTACAATTGTACCCGTTGTTCTTTTTCTTCTCAATTTAATTTTCTTCTCAAATGAACCTTCATATATATATATATATATATATATATATATATATATATATAGGACAAAGATCCGTTAGAAACCACCCCTTATTGCGAGAACCGCGAGAACCAATGTGAACACAACCAAAAATACCTAAAAATAGCTAAAAACACACAAAAAAAAAAAATTTTAATATTTTTTATGTTAAAATCGCTACTTTTAGTAGAAAAAAAAATTAAATTTTTTTTGCTACTAAAAGTAGCGATTTTAGCATAAAAAATATTAAAAAAAATAGATTTTTTTTTTTGATTTTTTAGGTTTTTTGGGGGTTTAGTTTTTAGCATTTTAGCTGGGGGGGGGGGGGGGGGGTTTAGGTTTTTGGGGGGTGAGGGGTAGGTTTTTTTTTAGATTTTTTTGGGGTTTTAGTTTTTAGCATTTAGCTTGGGGGGGGAGGGGGTAGGTTTTTTTTTTTGGGGGGGGGGGGGGGGTTAGGTTTTTTTTGGGGGGGGGGGGGGGTGGGGGGTTAGGTTTTTTTTAGCTATTTTAGGTTGTGTTCACATTGGTTCTCGCAATAAAGGTGGTTCGCGATCTGGGCCATCCAATAGGTGTGCTTAATGGTTGAGATTATCTTGGTGGCATTTTGGTAATATGTGTGTCTTAAAAATAGGATTATTTAATTACTCAGGGGTAGATATGTTATTTAGCTTGTTTTAAATATGGAAATAACTGTCATTCCATAACCTCCCCACATTTCTTGCGATTTTCTCTCTCTCTCTCTCTCTCTCTCTATCTCTCTCTCGTCTCTCTCTCTCTCTTCCTTCTATCCTTCATGAAGAAACACAGCATCAAGAACACACATCGTGACAAATGTCATACATCGTAACAGCATGAATGGTAAAACACAGCGTCAAGAAATCCTCCAGCATTACCAGCATGAATGCTAAACCACAACGGTATCAAACTGCTTGCTGTTAAAACACAATGTCAAGAAATCCTTCAGCATTACTAGCATGAATGGTAAAACACAGCGTCAAGAAATCCTCCAGCATTACCAGCATGAATGCTAAAACACAACGGTATCAAACTGCTTGCTGTTAAAAGACAATGCCAAGAAATCCTCTAGCATTACCAGCATGGATTGTAAAACACAGCGTCAAGAAATACTCCAGCATTACCAACATGAATGTTAAAACACAACTGTATTAATCTGCTTGCTGTTAAAACACAGTGTCAAGAAATCCTCCAACATTACCAGCATGGATAGTAAAACACAGCGTCAAGAAATCCTCCAGCATTACCAACATGAATGCTAAAACACAACTGTATTAATCTGCTTGCTGTTAAAACACAATGTCAAGAAATCCTCCAGCATTACCAACCTGAATGGTAAAACACAGCGTCAAGAAATCCTCCAGCATTACCAACATGAATGCTAAAACACAACTCTATTAATCTGTTTGCTGTTAAAACACAATGTCAATAAATCCTCCAGCGTTACCAAACATCATTCATATTATGGGATCTATAAAAACATTGACTTTAACCCTCTAACTGTTAAAACACAGTACCAAGAATATGCTGATAGATTCCAGATGTCATGATTTTTCTCTCCGTATAAAAATATGATCAGCGATGAATCTTGTGAGCAAGAAAACGAATTAATGGTTGATATTAAGTGAGATCAGAAATTGAAAACAAAAAAATTCCGAAATTTATGGAGCAAATCGGTTTCATTATGGATAGTTAGTTATTGAAGATAATTTCCTAAAATAAAAATAGATTGTGAAAGTACATAATTACCCTTCTAGTTAAAATCCTTCAATGTCACGTGTCGCATCCTGATTGCTTCCTAGACTTTCTAGGAAAAATCCACTTTCTACCCAACTCCTCCTCTCTCTCTATATATATACAGGGTTTGGTTAACGTACAATGGCCTTTATCGTACAATATATACGCGATCATCTAAGTCGTCCGATGTGGTGCGAATTCACTTTTGAACATGCGATTTGTGTTGAAAAACCAACATGCGAAATTGCCTTATATACCAACATTCGATTTAATCAAAAATACCAACATGCGATTTCGAGCATGCTTTTTTATAACGTGCGATTTCACAATATCGTACGTATTGTACGTTAAGAGATATTGTATTTTACACTTTCAATATATATATATATAGAGAGAGAGAGAGAGAGAGAGAGAAACCAGTTAACATACAAAATGACTTAACGTACATTGTGTACACTATTGTTTTTCCACGTGCGATTTTTATCTTCACCATGCGATTTCAGATAAAACATACACATGCAAATTTGTTTTTCATCCCCACATGCAATTTCCTCATCTACACCAACATATATATCTTTAATTTGGAGGTATAGTTGGATAGGCACCCACTACACACATCCACTATCATGCCATGAATGCCCCCACACCACCTCCCCTTCAACCCATTTTCCTGCCCCGACGCGTGGTGTGCCACACCTAAAAATCGCCACCTCATATGGAGCTTTGAACCATAACAACCGTCATAATAAACATTAATAACTCAACGATTTGAAACTCAAGTCTCTCCAGGGAAGTCTGTGTGAGTTTCTCGGCTATTTGTGCCCCTAAAAGAAGGTAACATGTGCATCTTGTGTATATTAGCTAGGCATTGCATCTAGTTAATAATAAACAATTGGTTAACATGCAACACAATAACGTACTCTTATCATCTTATGTTTCGGCTAAAACACAGCAAAGTTTGCCACACTGCTTCTCACCAATCTAGGCTTAGGTAATTATATGGTTGAGCTACGATATAAAAACCTTCATTCGAGTTTATATATATGAATCAGGACCATATATATAATCTTAGTCATTCTATACGTCAAATCAAAAAATTTCGTACACAGAAAATTACAAAAGACACACACACCATTTGCCGTTAGTTACAGGCAACGTTCATTGTTTTGTATAGATGTAGTTGTACTTTGGGGGCAATCATTTATTTGTTGTCCACAGAGAATGACTAGCTTGATGTGTGGTAGTTATTAATTTTAATTGAAAATGTTGATGTTTAACGAACCAAGATCTTAAAATTGATAGCAGGTGTATAAAATTCGATATTAGTCAAATTTAGTGTTCCTGGCTTGCCAACAATACATATATTGAATTTAGATTTGTTTTTTAGGCTGTTAGTATAATGATTAACACAACATTATTTTTAAGGCACATATATACCGAGTAACTTTATTTTTATTTTTTTGAAGTAATATATATTCAATGTTTAAAACCCGCACGGGTCTGGCCTGTTGGAAAGCAGGCCTTCTTCAAGTTAATCAAACAATGGATTTAATAAGAAAAAACTATTTGATTAAAATTAAAGGTACATAAACTCTAAACTATAACTCCTAAATATATGCTAAACAAAACTAGATGTCCAAGAAACATATGTAGACTAGAATTAGAAAATCATAAATAAATCTAGATGCCCAAGAAACATATGTAGACTAGAAACAATGGATTTAATAAGAAAAAACTATTTGATTAAAATTGAAGGTATATAGACTTTAAACTATAACTCCTACATATACTAAATAAATCTAGATGCCCAAGAAACATATGTAGGCTAGAATTAGAAAATCAAATAATAATAAAATAAAAACTATATAAACCCTAATTCTTCCTACTGAAATAAAGTAAACCATTTAGCATCCTTTAACTCTTGATTTTAATTGAAAATGTTGATGTTTAACGAACCAAGATCTTAAAATTGATAGCAGGTGTATAAAATTCGATATTAGTCAAATTTAGTGTTCCTGGCTTGCCAACAATACATATATTGAATTTAGATTTGTTTTTTAGGCTGTTAGTATAATGATTAACACAACATTATGAATTTAGATTTGTTTTTTAGGCTGTTAGTATAATGATTAACACAACATTATTTTTAAGGCACATATATACCGAGTAACTTTATTTTTATTTTTTTGAAGTAATATATATTCAATGTTTAAAACCCGCACGGGTCTGGCCTGTTGGAAAGCAGGCCTTCTTCAAGTTAATCAAACAATGGATTTAATAAGAAAAAACTATTTGATTAAAATTAAAGGTACATAAACTCTAAACTATAACTCCTAAATATATGCTAAACAAAACTAGATGTCCAAGAAACATATGTAGGCTAGAATTAGAAAATCAAATAATAATAAAATAAAAACTAACATAAACCCTAATTCTTCCTACTGAAATAAACTAAACCATTTAGCATCTTCAGCTCTTGAATCACTACTACAAAACAGATCTTTAGACGGGGTGATATGGGTTTTAAGACGGTGTTTTCAACACCGTCTTAAACTGCACTGGTTTAAAATCAAGTCTTATTAGACGGTGTTCAATTTTAACACCGGCTTAAACTTGATGAACACCGTCTTTTAATATCAAAACATTTCAAATATTAATTAAAACAAATATTTTTTAACACCGTCTTATAAACCTTTGCTGAAAAAAAAAACATTTACAATAAAAAAAGTTTTCAGTTAAAGCGAGCAAAAATCGTCGCTAAAGCTAGATTTTCGTCGCTAAAGCATATCTCCGCTATTGCTGATTTCGTCGCTATTGCTTGATTTTCGTCGCTAAAGCATGTCTCCGCTATTGCTGATTTTGTCGCTAAAGCCTGTTAATCAGTAGCGACGATAAGGGTCGCCACTAAAACAATTTTTTTTCTGGTTTTTTTCGTTTTTCCCAATTTTTTCATATTAAAACCTGTCCATTTCTGGTTCACGAGCCACAAAAACTAACCACACATAAACTTAAATAAGCATAATCTATGTAAGAGTAAACTGCATAAATGTCACAATTCGAAATTGTTTTAAGTCACTAATACGTCATAAAACTACTTAACATCTAAAATGTCATAATTTTAAATCATATCTGTGTCATCATCGCTGTCCTCATCCGCTTCTTCACCATCAACATCTACGCTTCCAAACTTAGTCAGGTAACTCGAACTCAAAAAGTTTTGAAGTTCATCTCTAAAACACAAGTTTTGGAACCAACTCTGGAATAGTGCCTACATCAATATATATACCAAATTTATTAAACTACCAAGTAAATCAACCAACATATACGAAATAGGCTAGTTTCTAAACTAAAATAACCTAGTTTACCTTTGAATATTGGCGACTCGTCACCAGAGACAACCCGCTTCGGCATGCAGTTGCGCGTTGCTGCTGCGGGCGTGCAGCTGCGCGTTGCTGCTGTGGGCGTGCAGCTGCACGTTGCTGCTGTGGGCATGCAATCGCTGCTACTGCAAGCGACATTGCTGCTGCGGTGTGCTACTGAGGCGTGCGTGTAGTGTGGTGCAGTCGTCGCTTCTGCATGTGGCACTACTGCTGAGGTGACATTAGCACACATAAATTCGACATTCTTATGGTGCCCATTGTTGCTCTCATTCTGTTAAAAAAATAGTTAAAAACGTCAAAAAATAAACCATAGTAAATATAACTTCGTTTCCAATGAAATCAATATGCATACCTTTTTAACCACACTTTCAATGAAATCAAGGGCTATGACTTTGCCTGCGGTTTTCAGCTAGTTCACCGGTAAAACGACCGATACCGGCTCCTAATTCAAGAACAGTTTTCCCTTCATAGGGTGGGAGTAGTGACAGTACCTAAGAAAGGAGTACACATGAGACCCATACTAAAAAAACTAAGGGGGTGTTTGGATTTGTGTTTTGAAACTGATTATCTGATCAATATCACTTTAAGTTGCAATAATCCGTTTTGGATAAACACATTCTGCAATAATCAGTTGCAATAATCACTTTAACGCTGTGTTCCAGAGTTTCATTTAAAGAGAGAAGAGAAAAGAAGTGGAAAAAGAAAAGAAATGAAAGTAATAGATCTGATTTTGTTTTATGTTCCCGAGTTTAATGAAAAGGAGAGGAAAAGAAAGAAAATTAAGCATTATGTGTGTTCCCGAGTTGAAAGGAAAAGAAAGGAAAGAAACAATTTTACTATTATACCCTTTTAACATAAAACATCTTTACCTATCACCAATGAAAAATGTATATATTTAAACATTTCAAAGACTATTGTATTAAGACCAATATTTATTAAGCAACGCTTTGTATATCAAAACGTTCTTCAACTTTTTTCTTATAGATCAATTCATATATTGTTGAAATCTTTTCATTGTAATATTAAAAGAAATTATAAGGCCATGTGTTACTCACGCCTCCTCACTTGTGCACTTTCATCGGCGTAAGGCGGCGTTAAACATTGCTCGTCGGGCCGTTAAACGGGCGTGAAAAGGGGTGTCGTGAGGGCAATCACGGCAAGCGATTTTTTTTTAATATTATGGTGACAAGGTAAAAAGTGAATAAGGCAACTGACCAAATTCAATTAAAACTTATGAAATTGGAACTCTAAATGAGCAGAGGTACATGGAAGTCATGCTTTCAACAATAAAAAGTAACTCCTGTAAACATGGTTCAACTCAAATTAATAGATTATATCATAAACAAATCAGAGGTATATTGAAGTCATGCACCAGCCGAAACAGTGTTACATATAGGTTCAAGAAATGATATATACTTCAGGTATATTATCTTGCAGGATAATTCATAATTAACTAGTGTAATAGTCTATCATAGCATTTAGCAAATATAAAATAAAGAAGTTACTATATGGATTCATTCTTGGGTGACACTTGTAATATAAACTTATTATATACCCAGTTGAAATAACAAACAGGCAATGCAGGTCCAATAATCTTAGATTATAGCAGCATGCCTTTATCAAAAAAACTATCATTGTTCATCAGCAGGCGAATAATTTATAGCTCAAGAATCACAATTAAAAAATGGTTCAAGAAGATGAAATAATGGTTTAAAGTAGGGATGAGCATTTGGTACCGGGTACCGATACCGTTCCGGTACCGAACCGTACCGGGTATATTCGGTACCGGTACCGGTTCCCATTTTCCCCGTTTTTCGGTACCGGTACAGTACCTGTATTTACAGGTAAAACACCGGTAAGTACCGGTACCGGTTCGGTACCGAACGGGTACCGTGCTCATCCCTAGTTTAGAGATTATATGCTTCCATTAATATGTAACTGTGATTTAGTATCTGATATATACTCACTGAAACATGTCCCTATTGCATCCTATGAGTACTTACTAAAACAACTTATATGCCGTGATTTAGCATCAAAACAGACCTGAACTTGCGTGTTCAGAAATAGATCCACCAAACTTGATTGAGTGTTCAAGGCATACTCGTTAAGTCGATCCCAGCATGTATATAAGCAGTGAAATATAAGTAGTGTTGCATCATACACTATTCCGACCCGGACACAGGTTAGTATAGAAAACAGACGCACACAAACACCCTTCCTCCAGCCCATTGATTCGCTGCAACCAACCACGATCTCAGGCTCTTAACCATGAATTCCCCATTTGGGTCAAGCGCCCAGTTCCACTTATCCGCTTTCCGGCTTTCGTACCCAGTGAAACCTCAGATAATAGAGAGGACAACAGGTTCAGCTCCTTATTCATACATACATACTGTTCTCATACGGCAAATTAGCACTTATCAGGCCTCATTCATACATACATACAGTAGGCAAATTAGCACTTATCAGGCCTCATTCATTCATACATACCCAGTGAAACCTCAGATAATAGAGAGGACAACAACAACTCATAAATCTTGAAGAATCTTAGTGGGCATTTCACGAGTCAAACCCACATGCCTACCACGTGAATTTTCCAATTATTTTCCTACTTTCAAGTCAAACTATTCTAGGGTTTTGCTGTTACTTAAAAAACCAACGCAGATATACTCAAATTATCAACATATCCACTGAAATTACAAAGAAATTAGGAGGGTACATACCGTTTTCCGAGTGGCGTCAAAGATTGAGGCGGACAGAGATGGCAGTGCTCCGGCGGAGTATAGGTGGTGATGCGGTGGCAGCGTGGTGTAAGAGAGACGCAGAATGGGAAGGGAAGGGAGGCTAGGGTTTGCTGCGTCTGAATGGCTTCGAGTAGAAGGTGAATGGAGGCTAGGGTTTTGGTTGAGCATATATAAGACGTGTTAAAAAACACGTCTAAACGGTGCATATATAAGCATAAGCCGGTGTTTAAAGGGAACACCGTCTAAAGGGTGAGGAAGCATAAGACGGTGTTTAAAGGGAACACCGTCTAAAGGGTGAGGAATTGATTTTAAGACGGGGCTTAACCATAAGACGGGGTTATAAGGAATTTTGATGAATATTTTAATTGGATTGACACAATAGCTATGTGAGGAATTGATTTTAAGACCGTGTTATTATTATAACACCGTCTAAAAAAGATCTTGAACACCGTCTAATGCTTCATATTGTAGTAGTGAATATATCACAAGATTAGTCCTAACAATCACCCCTCTAATTTTGTCGAACACTTTTCGTCACGTTAGAGTTGGTCCATTGTCCTCGTATCGGGTAAGATTGGCTTCCTCTTTTTTCTCCCACTTGGGACACTCCGATATGTAATGGTCCGGCTCATTGCACTTGTAACACTTCACGTGGCTTTTGTCCCGTTGTACTCGACCATCTGCTTGATCTCTACCAACCCCATACCTCTACCTCGGCCTCTTCCAACATCTTCTTGATTTGAGTTTCCACAACCGCAATGCTTACATCTATGCTCTTTTTCTTTGCGTTTTCATCTAATTTTTGAAAGCTAAACCATTAGAATCGGTTCAGTTTATCATCATACCATTTTAAGATACCAAATCCACATTAGCGCCCACGTCATCATCCACATCAGCAAAAACTAACGGTCAGTTAGAAAAGAATCGATGAGAGCCAAATTCTTACTAGTTGTGATTGTTGAAGGGAATTTTTTAAGTTGTGATTATTATCGACAAACATTTGAAACTTGGGATTATTAAAATCCAATAACCCTCTTATATTATATATAGATTATACGTTTTAACCCATTTAATATCTAATTTGTTTCTTCTCTGAGAGTTTTTGTTCGCTAACATTTAAAAAAAAACTTAATCCATGACTGTGTTTAACTTAGTTTCTGAACATTTCGAAATAAATTTTATTGACAAAGGAGTCTTATTCGAAATAGAGCATTTTTATATAGTAGGCTATAGTGAGTGCCGCTAGGTTTTATCGAAACCAGTATCGGCATTTTATTTTTTAATTTTTTTATCGACCTAAAATATGTGTCAATATCTTTTTCGGGAATATCACAACTTTATTTGTTTGGAATCTCTTTCTGTTGCTATAAACAAGCTACTTAAGCCCCTTCGAGAAGCGCTTGCAATATATTTCCGAGTGTTGGTCGGTGTTACGAAACCAGTGTGGTTATTTTTTTAATGGTTCTCGATTGATGTTAAAAATACATGTCGATATTCTTTTGAGTATACGACGACTTTATTTTTTGGGTTCTCTTTGGGTTTCTATACCGAGTGCTACTGTTCTCTTTTGGGTATATTACAACTTTATATTTTAGGTTCTCTTTCGATCTCTATACCGAGTGCAGGTATCGTACTAGTACCGTAATAAATAGAACTGATGTCGACCAAATGCCCATCGTTTAACACAAAAATGTCTAATGTATAAATTAATTGCGAAGGTCGAAACAAACATCATACTT